>JAPMUY010000787.1:107500-155000 GCA_026901105.3 Galaxias olidus
AGGAGAACCAGTACCTTCAGGGCCACGGCTTTGCTTCAACACCACAGAAGTCCTTTAATTCTTTTTACACTCTCTTTACACTCATTGTGAATGTGAACTTTACTGTCCATGTAAAAACCACACGCCAAATGAAAAACAGAACCAAAACGTACCTATTTGGAAATGTGGATTTGGGGGAGTTGTTGATGTCCTGTTCTCTGCCGTCTTGCATGCATGGTGGATTCACGATTGTTACATGCTGAGGAGACACGCACGGCTCCAAGATGACGACCCTCTGGGTCTCAAACACCTACAACACAATACATTGATGGTTTGTATGAGCTGATGAAACATGTTACGTTTAATTCTATACACTGTGAGAGAGTTGATTAACATGCAGCGCAACACTTTTAAACAAAGGCTCCCCTGACGCACCACAGTTTGCGTAATTGCCAACATAATGGTAATCCAACGAGCGAGCGCGACCACGGGCAAGTCAGGCCCCAAAGATCTGTGGGGCTCAGGGACCTATACCATAGACTGTAGCCCAGGCCAAGTCCCTATTCCCTGCCCTGAATCCTGGAGATAAGCCCCTTAAATCCAGAGCCTGATCCACCCTCCCTACAACAATGTCTCCATTAGTGTTTCAGATTAGACTAAAGGACATTATCCATGAGGGTGTTCTCTGGTGGCCAAACATCAGGAAAGCTTTGCAGAATGTGAAGCCTTATGTTTGCGCTTCGACCAAACAGAGGTTTTGGATTATAAATACCAACGGTCTTGGAATGGCTGCTTTCCTAATTGAATGGATATTTGTGAGGAGGACCCCAGGACCATCCAGGTCTCCCACTCTACCTCTGTGTCTCCGTCGGACCTCTGGTTCTGGGGCTCCACCTCCGCCGGGCCCGACCTCACGGCCTCCGTCTCCAACCCTTCAGCCTCATCCCCGGGCTGCTCCGACGTCGTCTCCTCCTGCCTTTCTGCTTGGGGTGACTTGTCGTCCGCAACCTGAGCGCCGGCCCGGTCCAGTTCACGGAGCTCGTCAGAGGCCTGGTCCCGGACCAGCTCCAGCTCCTGCAAGGCAGCTTCCAGCTCCCTGGGGTCCGCCGACGCGTCCTCCTCCCTGGGTCGGCCCTGAGCGAGTGAGACATGACTGACCATAAACTGGAGGAGGATGCCATTATTGCATAAGTAAATCATTACTAGGTGTGCATATTTATGCACCTGCTATTGAAACGTCTCGGAAACTCTGCCTTGAAAGTAGTTTACGATCAGAACTAAGGCAAAGGGGTGATTTGTGTGTGTTTTTCGGTGCAGGGTTTGTAATATTGTAAAAAGTAAAATGTCCTAAATCAAGTGTTCTCTAAGGATGGTGACTGGGCGAGAGACATGTCGGCACTGTGTGAAGCAGCTACCAGGAGTGTGTTGAACGGGTTGTCCTTGCTGAAGGAGGGAGAGCGGGAAGGCGTGTCTCTCTTCTTCTCCCTGAGTGAGGCCTGCTGGTGCCTCCGGATCCTCTCCAGCTGCTCCTCCACACTCATCCGGGCTCGACCGCCCTCCCTCTCTCCGCCTCCACCCATCCCTCCATCCACAACACTGCGGGGACGGTCCTGGACAGGAAGCGTTAATATTGATGGGCATGCATATATTTACCGCCATCTGTTGTCGCTAAAGCTCTGAATGAAGTGCTCGTCGGTTGTCTGTTGTAAGACCGTCACATCCCAAAGTAATTACAAAGTTTAGGGTGACAACAGCCATCCGGTGAATCTGCGGCGAGGGCTACAGGGAGTGGAAGTCTGACTGCTTGGAGGTCAGTTTGTGACACCCAAAGCTTTGAAGCTCTAAAAGACAGACCAAACGGACTTACTGATTTGGGTTCAGGTTTCTTGGTCTTCCTCAGGGTGACGTACGAGGGAATGTTGGAAGACTCAGGCGAACTCATGGGAGACTTTTTTCTGGGAGGAACCACGCCAACTGGGTAAGAGGGCAAGCCTACGGGAAGGGCACGGAATGGGAAGGTAGACAGTCACACACACCACTAGGGGCAGTCAACTCTAAGCTTTGAAATCTAGACAAGCGCAAAAAGGGATTGACTGAAACACAAAGTCCGTTTCATTACGACCTCCTGAGCGGACAGTTAGAGAGGCACCGCGCTGTGCCGTTGGGCAGCACCTTTAGAGTCAGCGGCGGGCTCCTGGTCAGCGGGGGCAGCATCAGCAGCAGTAGTGGCGTGCTCAGCCCTCTCCCTGTCCTCTCCAGCCGCCTCGTCCAGGTCTGCCTCCTCATTCACCGTGGTCAGCTCCGGCTCACTCTTGTACAGCCGGTAGTCTGGACCCTGCTGGTGGGGACGGGGACAGGACAAGGTGAACACGGGTCCAACGCACCACAGCAAAAAACTACAACACAATACAACACACACACCAACACGCACACAAAAAGGGGTCAAAACAGCACTCCGTGGACGTGTGGAAGAAATGGTTGGATGAACCGTAGATGGAGGAAGTTAACAATAAAGGCGAATGGAGATGTCATGGCATGGCCTCTAACAGAAATGCACTACAACTCTTTCAGATGTTGGCTGAAGGATTCGCACAATGGAACACACACGCTGCCACGGCAACAAGTTTACGGGTGAAATGTTCAAAATGAAGGTCAAAGTTGGGGTCACTTGAAGACTTCGGGCACAGAGAACGCTGGGAGGGGCAAAACAAGTACAGAGGAAGAAAAATTTATTCAAAATGGAATGGTTCTCATGAAGAAGAAAAAAAACATAGTTCACGCCGGCGATGGAAAGATGACACTGACACCCAGGGAATCAAACACGACGGGGGTTACAGGGTCAGCGAGCCTTACGCTGTGCGCTCCATTCCGGGAGCCCGGCTTGCGGTCCTCGGGCCGGTGTGAGTGTGCGCGGCCTCCGGCTGGGGCAGGCAGGGGGGGGACGTGAGGCGGGCGCTCGGACGAGTCGTAAGAATGGGGGAGGGGCGGCCGCGGGGGCACAAAGTCACCCTCGGCGAGGGGGCCGAGCGACAGCGACGTCATGGCCTGTCCACATCCAACAGAGGCGCTGACGCTTGTGAAAAAGCACTTTGACGGATTACAGGTTAGAGTTGCCACATCCATGTCAGGCCTACGTAACTCACAGTGCAAAAGGAACTCGACCACGTCAAACCACTCATTAGACTGTACGAGAGACGCCACTGAGCTGGATCCTAGAACGTTCTGGTACACAGTGACATACCGTAGCTAAACCTGACGTTGAGGGAGTCAGACAACACACCTCAGATCACTAAGGAGAAGACTCACCTCATTCTTCTGTAGACTGGAGAGGGGTTTAGAACCAGGGAAACCTGTTCAAGCGCACAGTGGAAAAGTGTCAGCAAAAGAACCACAACAAAAGAAGAAGGAAAAGGTGACAGATCAAAGAGATAAGACAGCAAAGAACATGCAGTGTAGACCACTGGTGTCTGTGCTGAAGGTGCAAGGCCTCCCCCTCACCACTGTCCGTGCTCCTCTGGGGCTTGTTCTTGGCCAGCGCCTCCATCACATCCTGGATCCTCCAAAGCTCCTTCTGGATCTGGACGTGCTGCTGGCTGGGAGGCTCCGTCTGAAAACACGCGCACACACACACGCGCACAATTACATGTTGTGGGCATCACTACATGGCACTATAAGATGTCGAACTAAATGACTATATTCCCTGTTATACTGTTATAAGCACTTTCTATGTCAATGTGCATGTGCTTCTATGTCTGTTTGTTACCTGTGGGCTTCCTAGAGCTTCGAGCTGTTCCAGTAGGTTTGTCTTGGCCAAAGAGACATCTGACTCAAGCTTATCATACTCCCTCCATGAACGCTCCAACTCCTAAAAGCAAAACAAAAAGACAAGAGTTTTATACCAAAATAAAGAAATGTCCGTCAATGCCAGAAGGCTGGTTCTCAGACATTTTGCAGAAGCGTGTGCTTCAAATTGCTTTGACTAGCACTAAGACTGAAAGGCACTCTCTATTAGGAGCTTACATTGGTAAAGGCTCTTGATGACATGTCCATTGTGTCCCTCTCTCCCCTACGCTCTCGCTAGCTAAACCTTTCGCTAGCCGGAGTTATACACCACAGCTAACCCTGGCCCCTGATGATTAGAGTCCCTGACAAATCAAAACAACATTTAACCAACACAAGTTAAAAACAAATAGGCATTTCAACATAAAGAAGAATAATGCTGATATATAATAGAGCGCTGATTCTGTTGTAAAGAGTTCCACCTCTGGTAGATTTCATTATGAGAGGCAGGTTGAAAGTCTCTGTTGTCACCGAGCCAGACTGATTATTGAGCTATACACTGAAAATAAATGACATAAATCTACGTAATGGAATCAAATAAACCAATATTGGATAGAAAATGATCCTTTTCATCTTTCACAGCGCGAGAATAATTCCATATCTTCTCAGAATCAATAAGAAGGAAATTTAATTATTCTCTAGCTCTGCTGAACTACCTACTCTGTAGTTATTGCATTTAGGAAAACTGTTGGTGTCTCTTCCGAGAGAGCTTACTGTTGGATTCAGAACAGAATGAATTAAGGAAGGGACAGTAAATCCAACAATATAAAGGGAACCATCACATCCACAACAGTATATTGTGGGAACTATGGCGGGAAACGGAACCCCTTATCCCACAGGAGACATCCCAGAGGGTGTAGGTGTGTGTGTGTGTGTGACATACTGTGTTGACTCTGGAGAGCTCCCGACAGGTGCTTAGCAGGCCGCTCTGAAGCACATCTCTCTGCTGGATGAGGCTCTGGACCGCCGCAGGGTTCTCTGCGCTCTGCTCTATCTCCTGACTGGCCGACAGCAGCGCTGTCTCCAGGGTGTGCTGTGGTGAATACGCGTCCACACACACACACACACACACACACACACACACACACACACACACACACACACACACACACACACACAGACAGACAGACAGACAGACAGACAGACAGACAGACAGACACCCACACACACACACACACACACACACCCACACACAAACAAACACAAACACAAACACACACCCACACACAAAAGTCAGGGTTCTGACAACTCAGAAGCTTTAAAGATGGATTTAAGTATTTTTGACAGCATAAAACCAAACACTGAAACGCAAGACTAAGAAAACATAACATTCCATATGTTTGATCCGAAGTGCCTTACGACAACAGGTCATACATTTAGGCACAGTTGGTCCCCAGTGGGAGTCAAACTCCTTGACCCTGGTGGCCAAAGAAGCAAACTGAGAAGTGTTTTTTTGTGTGTACCTTCTCTCTGTGAAGCTGCTGTAGTTTCTCTTCCTGTGTCCTCACCACCTTGTCCTGCTCACACAATCTGCTCAACTTAGTCTGGAACACACAATCTCGGGTTAGGCACTCGCAACTATAAAATAAAACACACTCATGCATGTCCTTACTGGGTCTCTAGCGACGGACTCACTCACGTTTATTGACTTTTTAAATAGCATGCCAAAGCTACTCTGAGCTTAAATATGTAGCCCTGAAAGAAAACGACCAACCCGCAGGGTGATTGATTACTCACATCAATGTCCACCTCCTCTGTGCGCGGAGCATAGGAACTGTCCCTGTACTCCTCTGGGCTGACCTGGAGAGACGAGACACTCTGTCAGCGGGGCACAGCAGTGGAGAGCACATCACACACAACACAGGGGCCATTAGCTCCATGTAAGCTCATTCCAGAGAGGGGACGAATGGATGGTGCTCAACATGCAATCTCGTAGACACTCCCGTTGTAAAGAGATGGTCTCTAGGGCATTAATGGATGTACAGAACAGTGGCTATTGCCATAGGGAGTGCTTCTGGAGGATTTGAAGAAACAACCAAAAAAATACAAAAACTTCAGAGACCATCTAAAGACTCTCCCTTCATTTCACCTGAATCACTTAGCGGCACATTAGTGGCCTCTACTGGAATACATGCACTACATCACACAGATGCACATGACTGATACGTGCTGCTGTTAAAAGCACAGCTGGTAGTAGCTACACTATGCTATGCTATGGTTCCCAGTGTGGTAAAGCACCTCCAATTCGGCCGTTCTTGCCTATTTCTCAACCTATTTCTCACCCTATCTCAAAGATCCTAACGGGTGCTTTGGTTTGTCCAGGACTGCTGTATGGAGCAGAACGCTGGCTGGGGACTTATCCTCTGGCTGTGCGTGGCCAGTGACCCGTGCTTTGCCCAATCTGCATGCGCAACACTAATTATCGTCCATCACAGGGCAGGAGATAGCGTGACTAATGGAAACCTCTATAGGACCTGGGCTAAATAGGGACCTGATGAACATTCTCACACGCACGCACGCACACACACACGATTCATTTTAAACCCCCACGCACACCTAAGGAGTGTGACTCACACTCCTGACAACTCCACTTAAAAATGGAGCAGGTGATTTTGCAGCCCCTGGCTGGGTAGTGAGCTGTCAGGTATGAGGGAAGGAGAGAGTATGGAGGTGGTGAGGACAGGGGGAAGCACATTTAAAGCTGGGATGGAGGTTCTAATATTAGGGGTCTGGAGTAAAGTGAAGTGCTGGAGAAGCACTGGTCTAAAACCCTACCGCTGTAAGACAACGCAAAAGACTAAACGTAGCCATGCGCATTATTACCTTATTATCATAAAGCACAGTTTGGAAATAATAAACGCAAGCGCCAACCCAGGAATGACAAAAAATAAATAAAAAACATTTGAAAGAGGAAATAAATTGTCCTTTTCTATTACTTCACAAAAGCTCTACAACAATGCCATTTGAAAATGGAATACTTGAACGGGAAGTGAAAGGAGGTGCCAGGAATATGAAAATGTCATCTTTCATACGCCGTCTTCCTGACTGACAGAAGACCTTATTAGGACCAACATAAAGGGAGTAGGACAGTGGTGTTGGTTTGACGGGGGTAATTAACGGCTATATACTCTGAATGGGAGGACCACACAACAAGCAGAAGTACGGTCATCAGCAAGGCGAACAGACACCCATGGCCATGTAAGCCCCACTCCACAAGCCATGCTCTGCGTCCCGCCGGATCCAACAAAAAGCCGATGGATGAGATGCGCCGTAACCATGACAACGCAGCAGTGTAAACAATGTTGTGAGGCTGATGACACCGGGGGGTGGGGGTAACCTGTCCGATCCGGCGACTGGCTGAGTGATCACATCCAATGGAGGTAAGACAACAGAGGAGGGTGGGCGGTGGAAGGAGGGGTGGAACACAATGCCACTGGGTTCTCCAGGAGCTTACTTGGTAGAGCTGTGGCCTGGGTGCCGAGTTCTCAATCATTGTATGAATCAGGAAGATTAAAGGCTCACTCTCCTTCGTCTAGCCGAGCGCCAAAGGAAAGGGGAGCAACAGTGTGAGAGACATGTTAGTTACACGACCAGTCATCTCTTTGGTAGCAGTGGATGCGGAGTAGCTGGTGGAGGTGGAGGGCCCACTAAAAGGACTTCCTGTTGGACATCTTGGTAGTCAACAGGCTGAGGACATGCAAACAAGCTGTGTTTATTCTTATGATCACACTCCCTCAACGCCAGTGCTGATAAGGGCACCAGTCAAAAACAAACAGCATTTTGCATCGTGTCAGAAATGTGTTGTATATCATCATAATTGGTTATGATTCCTGGATCAATAAGACAATCACCGAAATGTCATACAATTCTGTCACGGCCGGGGCGTTGATATTCAATATCTGCCTGGCAACATTTAACATTTTCCATAAAAATCAATGTCACAACGAAACTTTATTTTTTTTTGCTGAATCACCCGATATAAAAGATTGCAAAGCAGGGCATGAAATAAAAAGCCCCTTTTCCGAAACCTCTCCCACCCCTTTCTCCCGTTCCTCTCAGAGTGGTATGACTAGTATGTCCTAGAGCGATTCCCACTTAAGCAAATTACCCTTTTCCGGCACAGATTCAATAATGCAGGAATCGCGGAAAGCCTATTCAAAAGTGGCAAAGCCCAGAATGAATCAGCCCATTTAGACGTCTGGTATGATTAAGCTACGTCTCTCTGATGGCCTGAGTTCCAATTGATCTGTGTTTACCTGAGCCCCTAACGCAGTTGCCATACAATCTAAATTGCAGTGACATTAACAAATTCCCTAGCTCTAAATAGTCGGTGCAGTGCCATTTAGCCTGAAGAGTTGCCGTCAATAGCCAGAGGAGTTTGAAGGGAGCTGAATACAAAAATATACAGCATTTGCTTTCCACTTATATCCTTGTGCATTATGATAAACATTAGCTGCAGCAGATTGACTGAGATAGCCCTTGGTCTGTAACCCAGGGGAGTTCGAGAGATGGGCAATGAGGCTCTACAAACGCTTTAGGAAGGGCAGAGGAGGGTGAAACACACAGAGCATAGCTCTAGCACGGACCTGAAAGAGAGCAGGGGTGAGCCGCAGAAACGTGTGATGACCCTAAGCCAGAGTGTGTGGTGCGAAGACTAGCCATGAGCGAAGAAGAGACAGGATAGGGAGAGCAAAGCAGAGCTCCAGAATAGCATGGCGGGGGCCAGAGAAGTGGCGTGGGGTTAGTCAGTGAGTGGGGCAGCAGGCCTCACCTGGCTGTCCAGGTAGCTGAGGTTCCTCTGGAGGTGGTGAGACAGAACCTCACTCTGGCAGCAGCCCAGGAGGAAGGACGAGGAGGAGAACACAGCAGAGAGACAGAAGGGGGAGATGAAGAGGGCCGTTAAGCACACAGAGATGGCCATTAAGAGTGACGGACGGACAGACGGACAGAATAGGGGAGGAGGGGGATTCATAGATCTAGATTTGGTTTTGGATGAGACCAAAGCCTCAGCAGGCGTTAGTAAGCACAGGGATGCACAGGCAGGCAGGCAGGCTGCTGGATTAAGATGAATGAGCCTCTGACTTTCATGAAGTGGTTTCATGGCCGGCTCCCGACCATGGCTGACTTCACATGCAAAATGAAACACACCAGAAGGACTGCTGTGCGGCTTCACAAACATTTCAGATGAAGAAAGAAAATACATTTGAGGGTGCCTTGGCGAGCTGCTTCTTTTTATCCTTCAAAAATGTGCGTCTTTCACCTTTTGCTCTTCAAGTCAGCCCACATTTCTTTTTCTTAGGCAAAACATTGACTGTATATAGTGGGGACACTGTCTAGTGGGCAATCTGATATTTAGCACTATTAAATTGAAGGTGAGAGTGTTAAACCAGTAGGGGGTATTTCTGCTCAGTTGAACAGAGCTTCAGAACAGTCATCACAACTTCCTACTGTAATAAAATCCACTGTATCTATATTAATATTTCATTCAACGTATTGTATCCATACAGTGTCTTAAACTTAGGTTTCATGGCAGTCAAATGGCCACTAATTCCATGCAATTCACCATTATCAAAAGGGATCCTCATAAATGACCTCAAAACATATTTGTCCTCCCCAGCATAGTTTTGGCTTGTGAACCATGCACGACACAAGGTTACATCAAAACGGACGACAAGAAAACCACAAAGGTAGAAGCAAGCAACACGCAGGCAGCAAAAGACAAATCTACTGAGATGCACACTCTCATCAATACTCGAGCTTCGCCATGCACATTGCACTACACAACACAAAGGTACCCATGTATGCTCATATGGCTGCACTGTATGAACATACAGGGTACACACACACACACACAAACACACACACCACCCGGGCCCCCAGGGCGGTGAGTGAGGGCTGACCTTGGGGTTGGGCCCCTCCATGCTCAGGCTCATGAGCTGAGCCACAGTGTGCTCCCGGACGCTGTTCAGCTCGGCCTGCTGCCGACGCAGCTTGATCAGCAAGAGAGTGAGCTCCTCTGGCTGCTCCGGACACACACGCACACACGCACGCACGCACGCACGCACATGCACACACAAACACACAGAGGGGACACCCACACAGTAGACTCTAATCAATGACAGACTGGGAAATAATGTTGTTTTATAAAGCAAATCGGAGTGCTGCAACTTTGGGAAATATGCAAAATGACATTGTGGTGTGATCCTGGACAAAATACTGTTCAAAGTGGGTTTACATAATAGCAGGGTAAGTTATCATAGTCATTAGTCCAGTAATCTTCTTGGCCCAGGAAATACCTGGAGTGCCTAGAAATAATATAAGCCACTACCATGACACCACTAGCAGCAAGGCTGGGCTAGAGCAGGCGGGGTAACAGCATGGGCAGAGGTCTACAGTAACGAGAAGAAAAAGACATCGGCCCCAAATGTGACAGAACTGTGAGAAAGCCCTTGACAAACATTTCTCATCAACTGTATTCAAAAGGGGCCACGCTCCACTGATGTTAGGCAGTCACAATATTATTCAGAGCATGGAAATTATTCAAAAGGAAATATCAATAACCTTCCCCCGATTCCAGCCGGCTCTATTTGAGAACACGGCCGCAGGCAATTTCATTTGTGCAACCAAATTGTTCTTATCCTGAAGACAATGCCATTTTCATAATTACACTGCGAATGCTGAGAATGAAAAAAAAATTGAACAATAAAGGGGAAGATAAGTACGCTACCAAGACAGAAAGTGAGAGAGGGGGAGACAGAGAAAGACAGTGTGTGTGTGTGTGTGTGTGGAGGGGCAGAGAGAAAGCGAGAAAGAGAGAGAGAGAGACAGAAAGAGAGAGACAGAAAGAGAGAGAGTGAGAGATATACAGAGAGAGAGAGAGTTAGAGATAGAAAAAGAAAGAGAGAGTGAGAGACAGAAAGAGAAAGAGAGAGTGAGAGAGAGAGAGAGAGAGAGAGAGAGAGAGAGAGAGAGAGAGAGAGAGAGAGAGAGAGAGAGAGAGAGAGAGAGAGAGAGAGAGAGAGAGAGAGAGAGAGAGAGAGAGAAAGAGAGCGAGCACCACAACTTTCCAATCAATCAGTGGCACTTCTTGGAGACAGTCAAGCGGTGAAATATAATAGGACAAATGTGGCAGGAGAGAAGCTGTGTGGAGCGGAGAGGACGACAGCTAAGATGGAGGCCTCACCGTCTTGCCCTGTAGCGACTGCGGCGTGATGGTCTGCACTGGGACGCCCGCGGGCATGGACCTACGGTCGGGCGGGTAGGCATACTGGAGAGGGGGCCACAGGAAAAGAGAGAGAGAGTTAACACACCGGGTAGCACGGTGCTCTTCACAGAGTCGATATTGCGTGAAAGGTCTGATTACAATCTTGTGAAGCTAATGAGCGTGTGAACAGCTATCACACGTCAGCCTCTTCTTCATTGCTTTGGGACGTGTAACAGTCAGATGTGTCAGGACTGCCAACAAAACAAAGCTCTGCTTGGAGTCACACCAAACACATTGAGAGGGATGCTTAACTTAGTCACACACTGACAGACTGACACTTATTAAAGGGCCTCCAGTTCTGGGACTGGGTCCATTCTATCTGCAACAGTGATGTTTTGTTAAGCTTCCAAGCCTATTATTGTCTTTCCGCGAGAATACATCTTTTTTGGCTTAATTCAATAACGCCAGCCTGCGAGCTGCTCAAATGGAGCCCTTCCAATGGTAGTTACTGAGAATGAACTGTCATCCGTTCAGATGGCAAGCAATTATTTACGTTCATAGCTGTAATATTAAAATTTCGCTGCTAATTCAATCTGAAGAAATGAATAAAGGCCTACGTGTGTGTGTGTGTGTGTGTGTGTGTTACCTTGGTGAGGTGGGTCCTGTGCCTGCGGTCCAGGGTCATGGTCATGTCCCCCCTGTAGACGGGGGAGGTCACCTCGGAGCGGGAGCCGGCGACGCTGCGGGCAGCCTGCTGGCGGGGAGGGGAGAAGGTGCTGTAGAGGGCCAGGGAGCCGTGGGAGGGCGAGGTGGGGATGGAGTGGGCCACGGCGTGCTCCGAGATGTTGCCCATGGTCTTGGGGCTGGGCAGGGTGCCGTAGTGGCCCGCTCCTGGGGAACGGACAACACACGTAGGACACGGTGGAACAGTTTAGATACAAAGAGCTCCAAATACAAATCAGCTCTGGTGCAGCAGAAAGGCCGCTGGTCATTCGAAATTGCGAGAAACAAAAACAACAGAAGAAGGCTACAGTAACGGTGACACGCTCCTCCTGTGCGTGCGCGTGGCCCCTGCGCGGCGCCGTACCCATTGGAGGAGCCAGACTCTGCCTGGAGAAGGCCTGTCTCTGCTGCCACTCGTACAGCTGCCACATGGTGTCGTCCCGCATGGAGCGCCGCTTGTCCGCCGTGGCCGAGGAGGTGGAGGCGGGCCGCAGGGCGCGGTCGTACGCGGAGCCCGCCACGCTGCAGATGCTGTCCGGCCGCATCATGGCGTTCCTGGGCAGCGTGCGGTAGCCCTCGGGGTAGCGGGGCACGATCTGGGCCCGGTGGCTGGGCATGTTCCGGGGCAGCGTCTGGTAGGAGGTGACGCTGGGGACACACAGACGGACAGGCGGCCGGGCCGTTTGGTCAGGAGGGAGGTGACTTTGGTCAGTTAGACAGCCCGCATGGAAGTCACCCAGCGAGTCGGCGTGTCAGTCATGCCAACGGTATTTGTACAAGGAGACTCACATTTTGAACAAGTTTGGCCACATGCTGGTTTTTAAACATTGCACATTGTGAAGCTTCCCTTCGGAAAGTTTGCTATACACTTGACAGCTCTTGGCAATGAGGATAACTTCTTATTAAGAGGAGGCGGGCCAGTGGGCAGATAGTGGACACACAGGCGCTTACAGAAACTTATGGCATTAGAGATTCTTAGCCAAACTCATAAATGCTATGTGGAGACCAGAAAACCAGTTTAATTACCAATGCGTCTATGCTTGTGCGTGCACACTGAGCGCTATTATGTGTTGCAAAATGCAGCTATTAATAGAAATGTGCTAATGAATCAATCCCTTAGAGAACTACCCCCCCCCATGAAGCAATAATTAATGCCATTCTGATTAGCATATGTATTACCATATCATACTACAATGAAGGATTAACAGAAAGTTAATTGTAACGTCTCCTGACTGACCTACAATATATTGTGTATATATGGATGTATGTGTGTAATGAAGTAATGAATTGTATGAGCTTAGTGACCAGCCATAATCACTGCAATCAATAAATAATAAACATATTCATTATTCATATATGATTCTTATCATATGTATGCTTATGTATGCACAAAGCAAATGCACAGCTGTCTCTGCTGTTCTGCTAGAGGGACTTTGGAGTTTGATAGACTTACCAGCGTTGTAGAATCTGAAAGTGTGTGTGCTTGTTTGATTGTGTGTCTGTTTGATAGTGTGTCTGTATGTCTGTGTTGTGTTTGATTGTGTGTCTGTGTGTCTGTTTGATAGCGTGTCTGTGTGCCTGTTTGATAGTGTGTCTGTGTCCGTTTGATTGTGTGAGACTGTGTGTCTGTTTGATAGTGTGTCTGTGTTGTGTTTGATTGTGTGTCTGTGTGTCTGTTTGATAGTGTGTCTGTGTTGTGTTTGATTGTGTGTCTGTGTGTCTGTTTGATAGTGTGTCTGTGTTGTGTTGGATTGTGTATCTGTGTGTCTGTTTGATAGTGTGTCTGTGTTGTGTTGGATTGTGTGTCTGTGTGTCTGTTTGATAGTGTGTCTGTGTTGTGTTTGATTGTGTATCTGTGTGTCTGTTTGATAGTGTGTCTGTGTTGTGTTGGATTGTGTGTCTGTGTGTCTGTTTGATAGTGTGTCTGTGTTGTGTTTGATTGTGTGTCTGTGTGCCTGTTTGATTGTGTGTCTGTGTTGTGTTGGATTGTGTGTCTGTGTGCCCGAGTGTCTGTGTGGCGTTTGATTGTGTGTCTGTTTGATTGTGTGTCTGTGTCCGTTTGATTGTGTGAGACTGTGTTGTGTTTGATTGTGTGTCTGTGTCCGTTTGATAGTGAGACTGTGTTGTGTTGGATTGTGTGTCTGTGTCTGTTTGATTGTGTGTCTGTGTCCGTTTGATTGTGTGAGACTGTGTTGTGTTTGATTGTGTGTCTGTGTCCGTTTGATTGTGTGTGTCTGTGTGTCTGTTTGATAGTGTGTCTGTGTCCGTTTGATTGTGTGAGACTGTGTTGTGTTTGATTGTGTGTCTGTGTGCCCGAGTGTCTGTGTTGGGTTTGATGTGTGCGGCCGGCTAATCGGGCGGGCTACAGAGACAGCGGGCTGGGCTCTCCGGGACCCTCGTAAAGGCCAACAGAGATGACTCACGGCCAGCATACAGCCCCTAACGGTGGGTAGCAGAGGAGACGAGGCTCTGGTCACCAAGGACAGCACCACAGTACACGCACTAGCGCCTTCAAACACACACCAACCAATGTGTGCGACACACGCGCACATCAAACAGCCAGCGAGATTTGCACATAGGTGTACGTCGAGTGCCGCGGACCGTCTTGGCAAAGTGGAGCGCCGTTCACCCTGTGCCTAGGCAAACAACATGGGACTCTAAATTCAGAACAAATTCTGTGGACAAAGACGAGAGTGCTCCGCCAGCCCTTGGCGCGCCGCGTAGAGGTGCAGCATGTGGCAGGCTAATGCTCCGGCTTGTTCCCTTCTCATTATAGTCCCCCCCCCCGCCATGACTTATTCATGGGAACAGGACGGGAGGCAACGAGTCGTGAGACAACATGGCCTCCTCTGTTTTGTGAGGAGCTGGCTAAATGACGCACCCCACGCAACCCCCCCCCCACCCCCCCCCCCCCACCGGGGCTCTCAGAGCTCCCCGGGCAGGGCCTGCCACGTCAACGCACAGACCGAGGAACCCCGGGAGGACGGCAGGAGGAGGATAGAGAACGAGAGAAACTAAGACGAGCCGAGAGGTGGGTGGGAGAACACAAGAACGAGGGAAACGATAAACCCTCCGTAAAGCGGAGCGAGGAGCAGGGAAATTGAACCGTGGAGTGAGAGGAAAACAGGAGGATAAGGAGAGGACACGCAAAGAACGGGTTGGAAAAGTGTAAAACAAAGCGCGTAAAAACAGAATACGCAAAAAGATAGAGGGCGCAGAAAGAGGGGAGAGAGTGAAAGGTAAGGCGAGGAACATCGGGGGGCCGGTAATGAAGTGGCCAGGCTGGAGCTCAGCGCGGCTCTGAGACAGTACAGCCGTGGGGGTCTGTCAAACACTGAGGCAGGGCTGACATGGCCTCCTCCAACATCCTCTGTGTGCTAAGCACCAAGCAGGAGAGCACTCCCGCTGACTCGCGCCCACACACGCAAACTGATACGCACTTACAAACACACACACACACACACACACACACACACACACACACACACACACACACACACACACACACACACACACACACACACACACACACACACACACACACACACACACACACACACACACACACACACACACACACACACGGATTCATACGCACACAGACAGATACGCACACTCACAAAGCCACACCATCCCTACCTCCTATTGTCATCATCTTGCCCCCTGGTCTTCTGTGTGCGCACCCAGTGCTCCAGCTGCTGCATAGAGCTGGTCCGGGACATCCCTCTCTCAGGCTCCTGGCTCTGCACCTGCACCTGGCCCTGGTTCTGGATCTGGATCTGGTTGGGAGCCACCTGGGCCTTTCCAGGGGGCCTCCCCAGGGTGCCCACCACGTCCTCTGGGCTGGACTCGGCGGTGCGCTCCCCCGACTCGGCCCCGGCGCCCCCGTTGAGCTGCGGGGCCTTCTGCAGGCTGGCCTGGCTCTGGCGGGAGGCGGAGACGGCGGCGGCGATGGCGGCGGCCTGGGCGGGCTGGAGCTTGATGCTGTTGATCTTGGTGAGGGGCCTCTCGTTGCTGGGGTCCCTCTGGAAGCCGTACTTGTCGCTGTCGCGGACGCCGGCGTGCCTGTCGCCCTCCCGCAGGGTGCCGTAGCGGTCCCCTTCGCGGAGGGTGCTGTACTTGCTCACGTGCTGCAGCGTGCCGTACTTGTCCACCTTCTGAAGGGTGCCGTATTTGCCCTCGCCCTCCCTGAGCGTCCCGTAGCGCTCCGTCTCCTTCAGCGAGAGCTGCCTCTTCACTTCCTTGTGAAGGACGTACTTGTGCCCCTCCTTCTGGAGGGTGTGTCGGTCTCCTACCTTCTGCAGCGCGTACTTCTCCCCGTCCTTGGTCATTAAATACTTCTCGCCGTCTTTCTGCGGCGCGTACCTCTCCTCCGTGTGCGTTACAGTGTAGTTGTCCCCAGCGTTGGGCGCGACAGTGTAATTCTCCCCCGGGCTCTGCGCGGCGTTTTTCTCCGAGTCTTTGGGGACGGAGGACGCCTCGGGGTCCCTGTGCAGGGAGTATTTCTCCCCGTCTTTCTGCAGCGCGTAGCGCTCGCCGTCCTTGTGCAGCAGGTACCTCTCGCCATCCCTCTGCAGCGTGTAACTTACCCCGTCCTTCTGCAGCGAGTACCGGTCGCCGTCCCTCTGCAGCGTGTAGCGCTCGCCCTCCCGCTGGCCGTTGTGCTTCTCCCACTCTTTCTGCTGCCGCCTGTCGTCCAGCCGGGAGAGGGAGTGCCCGCGGAGGGGCTCGCGGTTCCGCTCGTTCTTCTGGATCTCGGGCCGCGTCAGGATGCGGTGGTTGAGGACGTTCTTCATCTCCTGCGGGCTGAGGTGGTCCATCTTCAACTTGTCAAGTCTGAGGGAGGGGGACGTGGGAGAGGGAGGTGGACAGAGAGAGAGAGAGAGAGTGATGAAGACAGACATAGAGAGAGTGATGAAGACAGAGAGAGAGAGAGTGATGAAGACAGACAGAGAGAGAGTGATGAAGACAGACAGAGAAAGGGTGGGGTGGGAGGGTGTCAGGTTGAGAGAAAAAAAGAATTAAAACAATAGACGAGAGAACAACGAGAGGAGACAACCTTTCCCCGGCTCAGAGCAGCAGATCGTTCTACATGGGGGTTCTCTGACATGGAACGCCGGCGCCGTGCCCGGCCGTCAGCCTCTGAAGCACCATCTCCTCCCTCCTCTACCTCGCGGCCTCTCGGGACCGCCCGCTGTCTTAACTAACTCTGGCCCACCTGCTGCCTTCTCTGACACAGCGTTTCTCACGGAGCTGCTGTCCGATCCAGCCTCTCCGCTTCATTGAGAAAGCCATTAGCGGCTCCCAGCATCAGGGGAGGGGGGATGGGGGGAGGGGGGGGGGGAGGGGGGGCTTGATGTAGCCGTACAGTGCAGTGCGGGTGGGGGATAATTACACTTACGGCTGGGCCTAAGACGGACAGCTAATTCTAGCCATGGGTTCTGGTGATTGGTCAGGGCGCCTTCTCTCGACGGGATGGTGAATGGGCGCAGGGTAATGGGAACTCAACTGACCGTGGTGCTATTCAAATCGGCCACTTCTAATTGAATCGCCTTGTATGTCTACGCAGTAAAACATTTGGTAACCACAAAACAACCGTGAGAAGGTGGCGTTTATGACGGCACCCCGCTAGACTGACGCTGAGCCGTGCTGAGGCCTGTTGGCGGCTGGCTCATTGTCTACCTGTCCAGCCCCAGGCAAACAAAGCCCTGACTCAGACGAGACGGCCCTAATAGACAGAGAGTACTCTGGCACACCTCACCCTCTCTCTTTCCCCCTCTCTCTGACACAACGACAGAGAAACACAACATGCCTTCCTGAAAAGGATGGCTGTTATCTCTGATGTGCTTATGAGACTGTGAAGAGAGAGTGTGTGTGTGTGCTGTGTGTGTGTGTGTGTGTGCGTGTGTGTGTCAGAGGCTCTCTGGAGACACAGACACGCCCCCAGTCAATAAAACTTTGGCAAACAGCTCGCAGCTAAAAGACTGCAATTACCGACTACCACTAAAACTCTTTTGTTGTATCGGGTGTAAAGTGCAAGATGGAGAGGCACTAACATTTCGATTTTCCGTGGAGCCGCATCAAGAAGGAAAGAGGGGGGATATCTTCCCCCAGGCAAAGGGAGGCAGAAAGGGGAGACTTTTCAGAGGTGAAGAGGCCTTAAGACCTATACATCATCATCAGGTTTTAAAATTCTCTGACTTTTGTGTTCTCAGTTTATTGCTAGAAATTTGCCTGCCAGAGCACACACAGTTTGTGTTGCATCGTGTCAAATTGTTATTGTGCCTGTGCTAAAAAAAATTGTTCTTCCAAGAATAACATGTCAATCATGTGCACCGTGCTACAGATGATTATGCAACAAGACAACATTGTTTTGTTAGAATAACAAAACAGGGAAAATCTCACTTACTAACACACTAAAACTGAAGATCCTCTGGATGTTTCTATTCTGACCTGACTATATATCCATACTATAACCCGATATATTCATAACCGGTCAAACGTCTCGTTTCATTTCATCACCACGGATTGGGTGTCCGGGGCATGCTTGCCAAGGGAGATGTGGTGTGTAACCACCTTCTGATTGGCTCGGTGTGGACCAGCGCCGCGTCCGTCATCACCTTCATCCAGGCCTCCATGTCCTTGGCCGTGTCCGTGCAGAAGTAGTACGTCCTCATGTTGGGGTGGGTGGCCTGCCAGGGGGGGAGAGGACAGTAACACCAGCCGTCAGACCGTGGCTCACACCACGCCTCAGGGACAAGAAACAGGTACGCTGCTGTGAAGGCTTCTGAGGACTACGTTTCCAGTGATGCTCCACGTGTAACCTGTGATCGGTCGCTGCCAATACCTCCTTGGTCAATCTTATGTAAATAAGGAAAGCTACCAACGTTATTTCCAACAACATCTGTGTCCTGTTCTAATAGTTACATTTTCCATAAAATGTTGTGTTCTAATTCTATGGTGATGCTGCTGAGGGAAGGCTGACTAGCTAGCTGCACACTGTGCCTGAGTGCCTGTGTACCTCACTGCAGCTGTGGGAGAGCTGAGACAGAGGTGTGGGAGGGAGCTGTAGAGGCCGACCTTGAGATGCCAGCGGGGAGTCTTTACATCACCTCCGCTGGCAGAGGGGCATGAGTGTGTGTGTGTGTGTGTGCTGGAGGGGCTGCATGTGTGTGTGAGTGTGTGTGTGTGTGTGTGTGTGTGTGTGTGTGGAGCCTCCCAGACTTGTGTGGGTGTGTGCGCGTGCACGTGTCTATTTGTTTCGTGTAGTTCTCCAAAGCTGGGTATGTGAGCTGGCTTTAATTACCTTGTTGGAGGCACAGCCCCATAAATAAGAGTGACAGACCCTCCCCGTCAGTATTAGTCTTCCTGTCCAGCCCAGCTCGACTCAGACAGTGTGAGGACACAGAGAGGGCACAGGGGAACGGGGGGGGGGGGGGGTATCACCCGTGTCTTTGACAACGCGGTCACCACAGCAACTGGCCTCCTCGTCATTGTCATCGTGCAGCTTCATACGCGGTAATTCTTGGCTTAGTGCTTGTGACAGATACAATCAAAGTAAATATCAAAAGGGGAAAGGCTGACCTTAAAGGCGTACTTCCTGCTGATGTGGTCGTCCACGGACAACATGGAGATGTGGAAGCTGGGCAGTAGAATGCTTCCCAGGATGCCTTCCTCTTTATCATCTGCACCGTAGAAGAAGGAGGCGACAGGAAGTTATCAGTGCTCCCCAGAAAACCAATACTGCTCGTCAGAACATGGTGGATATACCTTTATCTGGCCCGGGCTTATGATGGCTGGGTAGCCATGGGGGCCAAGATAGAAAAGTTTCAGCTAGAGCGAGATGGTGTGTGTGTGTGTGTGTGTGTGTGTGTGTGTGTGTGTGTGTGTGTGTGTGTTAGAGGGGTGTTTATCAGAGCGTGACAGGGAGAGATGGAGCTGGCAGGATGTTCAGCCTTTCATTCGCCAACTGTATGAACTACAATCTCCTTACTCTGATTGAGAACAGCGCGTTGCACACTAGGGCAGAGACGGAGGCGGACCCCGTCGACAGCTAAACACATTCATTGTTCTCTCCGTGCCACAGTGAACCCCGTCCCCACGTCTTACTCACCGGGAGGGAGACGCTGCGGCACACTCGCGTCAACGCCCACAGTGAGCGCTCTATTAAACGGTCCTCGTAGTACAAAGTGCAAACCAAAGTCTGTTCTGGGTTTGAAAGGTCCTATGGAATTGGTGCACTTCGTCTACAGCCTTTGATCACTGCCTCAAACTACAGACGGGTTGCGGTGCCTGCGTTGCTCCTGGCACACCAGCTGCAGTGAAAGCAACACCGCTCCGAGCTGTTTACTTTAAACAGGCGCGTTACTATGGGAGAGGGCCTGCAGCAATTCCCCTCTCCTCTCTATGTATGGCCGCTGAATAATTGAAAGAGGAAGAGGGAGAGAGAGACAGAGAGAAGGAATGAGAGAGAGAGGGAGAGAGCGAGAGTGAGAGCGAGAGAGAGAGAGAGAGAGAGAGAGAGAGAGAGAGAGAGAGGAGGTAGGCGAAGTAGAATGAAACGGAGGGAGAAAGAAATAGAGGGAGAGAGACAGAAAGAGAGAGAAGTAGACTGAGACGGAGGGAGAAAGAAAGAAACAGCATGGAGGGGTAAATCAAACGCTGCAACACCCTCGGATCCCCCAGATCCATAGTCGTGTTCAATCACCATTATATCATCGATACTCTAATTCCATAACCCCCAACGAAAAAAAACATTAATCCTGCTCAGCCTGACAGACAGCCAGCAGGCCTTTGAAACAGAATGGAAAACAGGGGGCAGAAAAAAAAAAGAAAGAGGGACCCGGAGAAAGAAAAGATGCCATCAGGAAAGACGAGCACGTCAGAGCCCCTTTAAGAGCGACGCCGGTCTCCGGGGCTAAGCCAATAAACAGCCAATCCTCCCCCCGGGGGATGTCATAAGAGAGGCGGCTGATTGCACTCTGGGAGCCGCTAATTCGCCAATTTATGGAGATGAAAGGCAGAGGGAGCAAAGAGCACGCTGAGCAGCCCCCGAGACGGAGAGCCCACGGCGGGCGTGCCACTCAAAACGGTGCGGTCACGGGGAGGACGGCGGAGCGGCTTTCCTGTGGCGGACTCCGACCGCGTGCGTGGGAGTGCGGTCACGTGGGGGCGGTTCCGACCACCGTGTTTGAAGAGGACGTTGACGGCGCAATTGTGGGGGTGCGCAAGTGTGTGTGTGCCACGTGTCAGAGAGGGACAGGGATCAAACTAACCTCTGTAGTAGAAGAGGCACATGTCGGACAACACGAACCACCTCTTCTTCCACAGCTTCATCCCCGTGCTGTCCTGGAGAGGGGAAAAGGGTACAGGTCATCAGCAGGCGGCACTGTCAAACGGGCTCAGCTAACACACACAGCGTGTGCCTGCACTCACCCACTCTCTCTGTCTCACACACACACACACACACAAAGAAGCGCGCGCGTACACACATACACACATACACACATACACACACACACACACACACACACACACACACAGACAGACACACACACACACACACACACACATAGACACACATAGACACACATAGACACACACAGACAGACAGACAGACAGACACACACACACACACACACACACACACACGCACACGCACACGCTTCCTTCGTCTCACGATTAGTTCAATTAACCAGCCCTATCATCTCCTCTGAGACAAATTGGTCTCTTTTATCTCTTAATAACTCAGTGACAAATGGGTCTTTTTTTTCTTCTTCTAGTGTGGGTTAAGGCCTGCTTTGTTCTTCTTTTCGCTTCTTCTTCTCTCCGACGCGGGAAGAGCTTCGCCTTTTTGTGTCGCCATCCGCAACAAAACCAAGAGTGAGACTGCATCGTGTAAAAGGCTGGAGTCATCGGGAAGGGGCTCGTTCGTTCCCTTTAAAAGGAAGAAATGAAGGCGAGAGGGCGAGCCTCGTGTCGGCTGAATCGATACAGCTCTAAATGAATGCTTTCGTCGCAGTGACGGTGCCAGTTTGGAAGGGGTTGTATCGACTGCAGTTCAAGTGGATACTATGAGACAAGCCCCAGTCACTGGATCCGCTTGATGAGGAGGTTGAGAAGAGAACGGCAAACTTGAAAACGCTAAACGTGCACTGTGGCACACAGCTGAGCCACAAGCAGGTTTGCAGCGTCCACTCAAAGCACCATCTCCACTTCTCTCTCCAAGCAGGCCAGACAAACACAGCTGCAAGAGTAGCTGTCATGGTGCTCAATGGTAGGACACACCAAACGACAAACAAAAAAACTAGTTTAAAGCAATAACACATTTTTTACTAAACTACGTAAAGATATTCAGTAAGATTTAAAAAAAAAAATATATATATATATATATATACTACATTAATTCAGAGTCAAAGAATATATGTATTTTTTTAAATGAGTGTTTTCTCACTAAACGTGAATGAGAGTTGCTTGAATAGAGCTAATGGTTACTGTAAGAGCTTGGTATGTGTATGCCTGTGTGGGTGCAGCTGACAGCTGCTATTGAATAGAACTGCACGCGTCCCTTTTAGCAGGTGCTTTCATTCCCGAAAGGGAATAAACTCAGCTCCACACTGCCAGTTTGGAAGGGTATACACGTACGATCCCGAGCATGTGAACGCGCACCCGCACATCTACATAAATCCCAACATCATCATAGCCCATTCCAGCCCCAGTACACACTCTACCTCAAACTCTGACCGACACTCGCACAAACACACATGTACATGGACGCACACACACTCAGTCACGCACGCACACGCACACACTTGCACACACGCACACTCAGTATTCTCTAGACGACATGCGAGGAAATTGCAGAGGAAATTGCGGGAACATTGCCTTGGGTTTGGTGGATTGGGGTAATCAAGCTACAAACGGGCATTGGACTAGTCCATCAAAGGCCCTACCTGTTTATACAGCCAGTTGCTCTTGACAGCTGGGGCGTTGGGGTTTCTTTTGATGGAGTTGGATCGCTTGCCAAAATTATGGATTTTCTTGGAAGACCTCGAAGGCTGTAGAAGAAAACCAAAATGTTTATAAGGTTAATTATTGATTGTGTAATTCTGAAATGGACAGATAAGAAGGGAACACACATCTAAGAGAATAACAATTTTCGAGTTTGCTTTCCGCAAGAAAAAAACATGGATTTGGTTTGATTCTTGGTCAGTACACAAACACAGTGACTTTCCAAGCCTCCGTAAAAACAACTTGGGCTAATAACCCAAACACCACTACAAACATTCCATCAAGCATCTTGGCTTGAAGAGGTACTGCTATGCTGCAAAACAGGGCATTTTTTATTCTGGGCAAAGGCGAGGCTCTGGACCCACAATAGCTGTCGTCATAAATTATTACCGCTCATGAATACAGAAATATACACTTTTGGTCAGTGTAAGCAGAAGCAATACATCTCTTATTCATGGAAGCGCATACATTCACTTGATAAAACCGTGCATATTTATTCACAGCTTATGAACCATTAATATAGCGACACGTCGTAGCCACTTTAGCGGTGCGGCCACAGTGACACAGCTATGACTGCTGCACTGGGTAGCTCCACCCGTAGACCCGTGTTCCAGGGAAGACAACGTCATACCCCCACGGTAGAGAAATGTGGCAGGCTGGAGCTGGGGAACTCACTCAGCCCGTCAAGCTGGTATTACATTATGCCGGTACCAGGACCTCAGGCTCACCCCTCACACACGCACTTCCTCTATTCCTCTAGCGCTGTATTAACTTTTCCTTGCTCCTCCGTATAGTAGAACGACGGGAGCTAGCCGTAACAATGAAGTCAAACAGAAGAATAGCTTTCAAACTTGACTTCCAAACAGGGAACTAAAAGTCATGAAACTGTGTTCCCCTGTTCCATAGCGGTTATACAGCAAACAAAAGTACTGACTCTGGTGTCTGAGGCCTTTGAAGGAACAATACACAATGGCAAATATTACTGGGCTGCACCGGGTTAAGGTTGGTTGTGATTTCATACAGCTCATGGGGGGGGGGGGGTGCAAAACAGTGACATGCTGCTAGCGCGGCCCAGCAGGTCCAGGTCCTCTACTGACCCGTGAGGAGGAGGAGGTGTTGGTGGCCGGACTGCCCCCGGGGTAGGTGCTGTAGTCGGACCCGCCCGTGTAGTTGGACGCTTCGCTCATGGTGCTCGTGGGACGCTCCTTCCTCTCGCTGCTGCCGTTGTCGGACGGGGTCTTTGGCGCTGCCGTCCTGAATGGAGGATCGGGGAGAGGGAGCGACACACAGACACAGCGGTATGACGGGCAACCCAATCACGGAATCGGCCGGTGAATCAACAGCAGACCAAACAAGATAGATGGTTGAGGTTCAATCTCCCAAAGGAATAGTGGAAGTTAGACAGTGTGTGTGTGTGTGTGTGTGTGTGTGTGCAGTGGCCTGCATACGCGTGCGTGTGCGCCTGTTCAATCGCGTCCCGACTGATTACATCGCCAACGAGGGAGAGAAGCTGCTAATCTCAGAGGGCTCAGTTTATGCATCTCCACCGGTTCAGTCACTTTAAACTCCTCTCTTAATGAGAGCCTATTTCAGAGCTAGAGAGGCGTGCGTGTGTGTGTGTGTGTGTGTGGAAGGGGGGTTAGAAAGAGAAAGAGGAAGAGGAAGAGAGAGGCAAGCTGAATGAATCAAAGCAATTACTCTCTCCTTCTCAGCCCTGATGTATTCCTGCACGTCTGACCACTTTAAACCGCCTGCCAACTTTGCCTGACAAATTGAATCGCCTCAAAGTTTATGGCCGAGGCAATCGGAAGGACAACAGTCAATGCACAGAAGAACTTCAAGGTGTCTGAATAAACTTTAATGCGGCCCTACCTTTAAAGATAGTCCTGCTAATAAAAAAAAAAAAAGTTTTGGATTGTCTAAATGGATGGTTGAGGGGATAGACATTATCTGGGGAGAGATAGGCGAGCGCAGGGAGGAGAGCACTACCTCTGTCTGGTTGATGGAGCGATAATGCCCCGCTGGATATATACCGGCCCCAAGCCACACAAATACAAACACACAGGCAAACGCGTACAAACACACACACACACACACACACACACACACGCACACACAACTTGTGTGTTCCACCCCCCCTATTTGATTGCAGCTCTGATAGTGCAGAGAAACAACTAAGGTATGAAAAACACTGCGGGCCTGACTCAAGTGTCTTCTCCAATCTGCAGAGTCTCACACCCCCTTCCTTTCACCTTGCTTTTCCTTTCCTTTATACACGCTTTTCCCTTTCCTTTGATCACGCAGCCCACCTATTCCTCGCTTTTCCTATCTCCACAACATCCTCTCGTCTTTGCTTTCCTCCGCTCCTCCTCTCCACTTTCGCTCCCCTTCTCCTGCGGACGCCAGCACCTGTTTCTACCAGGTTGTAATCGTTGTAGCGTGCAGTGCAAGCGACGGTGCTTGTACGTTTCACAAGCGCAACACAGCTGGTAAGAGAATTGGCAATAACACCTTTTTGATGTGTGTGACACGCACCCTGCCAAGGGCGGGGTCAGCGACACACACAATGTCGTACAGGGAGGTCACGACCCGGTGACGTTAGAGAGAGAGACCACCAGAACAGGACACGTGTCGTTCACGTTTACCACACTGTTCGTGTGCCCTGCCATGGTCCCTCCCCACACTATATATCTCTAGCTGGCATGATTTTCCTTTGCCTTTGCCCTTCGTCTGACTGTAATTGCAGAGCTGCACCTTTAAATCCACTGGACCACTTCAGCCCGGAGCGTAAACTGACAAAGAAACAGACAATTATGTCGGTGAGTGGGCAGGCGGATCTTGTGACCTCCTGGAGCGTCCATCAAGCCCCCGGCCGGAGCGTCTCACCCAGCACACCCGCTCAATTAATAAGCCTCTCCTCAGCTAGCCTTCTCTCTCCCCTCCCCCTCCCTGACCTCGTGAAATGCCTGGGAGCCGCGCCACTTAGCTCCTCGGTAGGCAGGGATCAAGTGTGAGAGCGTGAATGGCGTCAAATTGGCCCCCATTTTGCGCCCTGTGTCGGCTCGGTGAATTGCCCGTCGATGGAGCCGAGGTGAGTGGGAGCGTTCTTCAGCTGGGGAGGGTGAGTCACACCATTACCACCACCATAGTCCTTTAGATCACACACCATTCACCCTATTCGTCTCTCTCCCTCTCTATCTCCTACCCCCCCCCCCCTTCCATAATCTGCCCCTCATCCACTTTAGTTCTCTTCAACCACTCTGTGGGTTATCGCTATCGGCTCGTCTCTATCTCGGCGCCATCTTTCTTTTTGGTGCTTCTCCCCTCAACAACATCCTGCACGAGGCGAGGGCTGAACGGAGACTCTGGCGGCGCGGCCGCTCCTCTGAATGCCTGCTCAACCCCGGGTGGGCCAGCGGGATCACAAAGCGCTCGGCTCCGTGTCGTTAGGCCGTCAGCAGGACGAGGAGAAATGAAAGACCTTTCCTATGCCTTAGCGGTGAAGGAAGCGTTTTGGCAAGCTGCAAGGCACAACTAGTCGGCAAAACAGCGACGCAAGATGAAAGATGGCAGCTCTGAGGCGGCTGTCGTTTCCGCGCCGACGCTGTTCATTGTTAATAAATAGGGGATAAATGTCACTGTGAGTACAGACACGGTCTCCATCTGATAGGTAATAGAGGCCCCCGTTGAAAAGAGGAACCGTTATTATCCGATTATGCACTGCCGACGGAATGTCTATCCCCATTGAACAACCCACAGGGTGATTATTCAGCGATGAAGGCTTGATTTCATTGAGATATGCATGGGACGGATCGCACGGCAGACACATGAATCTGGCAGTCGTGGCATTAGCGGTGTGTGCAGCAGAACATGGAGGGCCATTCCACACAGAGACAAGAGTGTCTGAAGTAAACGGTTAGCGTTGGCGAGAGAAATAACGAGACAGCTCCAGACACACAGGATGAGGTTTTTGGAGACAGACTGTAGGTTTAATAGCAGCAGGAGAGCAAAGCAGCCGGCCAGGTCTGTGGCCACGGACAATACCATTACCTGTCGTTATCAGGCTCAACAGGCTTGTCGGGGTGGACAAGCTTCGAACAACTCACGCTAGAAAGGACAAAAAAACAAAACACGGAAGGGCAGAGGGTGAGAAAAAGAATACACACATATTCACAGCAAATTAAAATGGGGTTTGAAGGGATGAATAAATTGGGAGCTATTGGGGCAATATATAAAGTGGCAAACATCTGAATCACACAGTTATCCTTCATATTTAACTCATGACAGCTGGTGTTAACACAAGAATTAAAGAGCAATCATGTCCTCTCTCTGGTGGACCTGTCCATCACTGTCAGACTTTTTGAATGAGGCAGAGATTTACAGATATTCAACAGGACAGGAACACCAACAGACACACACGCATACAAGCACGCACGCACGCACGCACGCACACACACACAGACACACACACAGACACACACAGACACACACACACACACACACACACACACACACACGGATTAATTGATTGCATCCATGTCTGCTGTTAGTCAAGTCCCATAAAATTTACAAAAATGGAGGATGCGTCAAACTGGGGGATAAATGTTCTGACAAGAGGAACACATTTAAATATTGGTAAGAAAGGGGGAGTGGAAGGAGAGAAAACCAAATCAGAGGAGAGACGGAGAGTGTGATGGACGGAGAATGAAAGTGAATAATGAGAGGGAGAGAAATGGTCGTGTGGTTCAATCCAAATCCCAATGTGACTGATGTGTGGAGGGCAGGATGTCAGGGTCAGTGAGGAGGTTAGGGTTAGTGTTGAGGATATCCAACTCTGACTCCACAATCGTCCGTGAAGCCAAGGCTGGAGCAGAATCACCAACATATCACAGAAGGAACAGATCCAACCAACAAAAAAAAACTTTAACAAAGGGCTGTGCAGAAAAGGCATTTTACAGAGCTGAGAGGTACAAAAAAAGAACAACCTTCCACTGAAAAAAAGAGAAAGATTTAATATAAACTAAAGAAAAACGTAAAGTCCGCATATTACAGTGGCAGCCCTCTGCCGTTTTTCAGTGTAATTGACATTTCTGGGCTGTGTGGAGTGGAGTCTTGCTGTTCCTCCCTGAGGTGGGAGCGGATTAGTACGGGGCTTTTTCCCACTAACTCTGTCATTAAAAAGCCTGGTGGAGGGCCGCAAAGATCCTATTAAGAGAGCCGTAGAGACAGGAGGAGAGAGAGAAAGGGAAGAAGGAGATTGAGGACAAAGAGAGATGAAGCAAGATGGAGAGAAATGGCGGCGTTGCGGGTGAACGAGAGAGGGAAAACAAGGGGAGGGAATAGAGAGCAGAAGGAGTGGAGGAGAGGGCTATGCCGAGGAGATAGGAGGAGGGGAGTAAGGCGTATGGGCTTTGGGGGGATCATAACCTGGTTATCAGCAGCTGAATGCACCATTTAATCCCCATTAGGCTGCTAGGCCTCAAATGTCTCTGTGTGTGTGTGTGCGCGTGCATGTGTATGTGTGTGTGTGTGTGTGTGTGGGGGGGGGGGGGGCGTTTACTTCCTTTGCTGAAATAAAACAGTAGGCCCCGGGATCCAAACATGGCGGCAGCTCTCATGAAATGGCTTAATTAGTCTGTCTAGAGACTCCTATTCCCCTCCCCTCTGTCTGTCTACACAACACACAACACACATATCAACCCTACACAGACAGCGTCAATCACGGGGGAGTTCACTGGGGAACTGGTGAACCGAAAAGCCTTCTGGCATTGATTGAAGAATGAATAAATGCATTAGTTCCATGTTTGGGCTGCTTAAATATGGATGCCGCAGTAAACCGTTGTTTGACTGGGAGTTTACACATTTGTAAGTCGCTAGTGACTACTTGGTCAGACACACAGACCTACGGTGAGTCCCCTAATTCAATGCCCCGCTAGAAAGTATGGAAGCAAAGGGCTTCCCTGGCAAAAAACATCTCAAATCAAAAGGTTTTTCATGTTTTCACTTCCCTAAAATAATGTTTAGAAATTGTTTGTATTAACAAGTAATACATCAACTATTGAACAACCAAAGTAACTATTCATCAACCAAAGTGACTGCAATCTATTGAAACTGTAACCAATCAGAATTTAATAATATTTTTGTTATATATTCAACCTTTTAATTTATGTTGTTTTTGCATTAATTGTGGACATAGTTTGTTCCCTCTTCTAGTAGTCTATATCTTAAGTAGTTAAGGCTTTTCAAGTTGTTTTAGTCTATATTGCAAAGAATGTAGAATGACTAACAGGATTATCCAAATAAAACGCTGACACATTCTACAATTTAACTCCATGGTGATTAATGCCGGGTTTTTTTTATGTTTAATAAAATAAAATAAAGTTTTGTCTTTGCGTTGAGGAGAAAAGAAAAAGTGCCTCTTTGTTATCAAAAGAAAAAAAAATCATAGAACAGTTTTCAGGTCTCCAGACTCTTACATGACAACACAATCAAAAACCTTCAATTCACTTAATTCACCAAGTCTGGAAACTTGGGTTAAAGTTGAACGTAACAACTTGGCTTCACACCAGGCAAAACACATGATTCCGCATGGGGGGTGACAATCTTCTCACCACTGCCGCGGGCAAACACCTCACGCTCATCGTGACGATCACACATCTTTCTTCAACACCCAGACGTTTAAAAACACAAAACACACACCTCTTTTAGCACCCCCCATCACCACTACCACACGCACACACACCTCGATGTGATGCTAATAGGAACAGCGCTTTGCGGCAAAGATAATTGGAGTGGGATCTGTGTGCACAGGACAGACTGAGTGGGAGGGAGGCTGCCATGACTAGAAGCAGGAGGAACACCTTTCAGCACGGAGAAGACTCCTCCTGCTCTGGACTCTGTGGCGCCATGACTCACATGGACATTTACAGTACATAGGCCTGAAGTGACGGCCACTGTTGCTATCGATATCTTTCTAAATACATTTTTTTCAAAATGCACATCTCCATGTTAAACTAATCTTTTTGTCAGATCTGGTTTTGGATAGGACGGTGTCTGCATTTCCAGTCCTCTGTGTTTGGTTGAAATAAATCGTCAGGATCCTCACTGACATTTAAAGACACATACCTTCACGATCGAACGCTGAACAGTCAGATTCAGAAGGGCAGATAGTCATTACATTACATTACATTGCATTAGATTACATTGGATTGCATTACATTCGATTCAGTCGGATTAATCACTTAGCGGACACTTTTAACTACCATTCTAGAGTAGGTAAATGAAATGAGCGTGAAATTAGTGTAACCCTATCAAACGTGCCCGGCTGTGAGTGCCGTTTTCATTATTCTCTTCCTAAAAGCCTGAGTGCGGTTTACACTCAGAGAGGCAGAGAGCCATCCCGTCAGGCAGAGAGCTATAGGGTGAAAAGAAGTGGGCAGCCATTTAGCAGGCCAGACAGCCTGTCAGCCAGAGAGCCATCCTGCCCCTCGCAGTCTGCTCTGGGTTTTCTGGCAGCCGGCGAGCAGAGCGCGGCGTCTGTCCTGAGTGCTGGGAGAGCATAGTGCTGTCACGGAGCAGAGGAGGAGGTCGACCAGGGGCTTCTGACAGGCCTCTGAGACGAACTCCCTGACCCCCCCACCATCTCTCTCTCTCCCCGAACCCGCGTCTCTTCGCCCTGTCCTCCTCTCTCTCTTTTCTACCTCATCCTCCTCCTCCTCCTCCTCCTCCTCCCCGGTGTTCCAGACTCGAGGAGCGTGCGGAGCTCCACGGGGTGAGCGGTCCTTTTGAAGCGCTGCCCTCTGTGTGAATCGCTCTCCTCCTCTTCTTCAGACAAACCAACGTACCGCCAATTTTCCCAGGCACCCCGTAATAGCCCTTAAGGTGCCGTCCCTGGGTTTCCATGGAGGAGAAGAGAGAGAGAGAGAGATATGTTTTCTATCTTCCGATAAAGTGCGGGCTTTGTTTCAGACGGCGGGCCGGAGTCATGCAGCCAGAGTGAGCTCGTCATGGGACTCTGGACTCAGCCACACTGGCCCCTTGTTTCTCCCCAGGGACTCAGGGCCCCGGCGCTCCCCGTGCCTTCCCGTTATGAGGTTAATATATTCTCATATTTGACGTGCCCCAAGACGATAGACATGCGACAACAGATGGAGCCGTTGTGTTTGGTATGGACCTCCACTCTGCGACGTCGGCACAGATGTCAGTAGACTGCTTGTACCCCCCCACCCCCCCACCCCCCTACAGCCGAGCCATTATGTGCCTGCAGCTGCCTGGAGATTTGACATGAACATCTCGCAGAGCCTATAGACTGTAGTGAGAGTGTTTGGGGAAGCAGGATGCGTGCGTGTGGTGGAGCAGAGAGAGACACTGTTTCACCCAGCAGGCTGAGGGGACTTACTGTTCGCTGACGACAAAGATGCAGTTGTCTTGGGAGGGGATGCCAGAGACCGGGTGCTTACAGGTCACCTTCCGCTCATTGTGACTGAAAAGGAGAGAAGGAGAAAGAGACAGAGAGAGAGAGAGAGGGGGGGGGAGGAGAGAGAAAGAGGGGAGAGACATTTAACAATTGAACTTGAAACTTCTACACGGGCGAGGAAACACACACTCACACACCACACCTAATATCCGCTGCACCCCCAGCCAATCCAAGTGACGAATAAAACCTCTCTGACGGATCCATAAAAAACATAATGACATCGACTACAAACGTCCCCTCACACAGCCCGGTAAATCAACACTTTATACCTACACGTTTAAGTGAACGCCGTCGTCATAGAGAAAGGCAACAAATAAACAAACACACACACACACACACACACACACACGATGATCCAAGCTCCAGAGCACCCACACAAACACACCTGGAGAATTGGGTGGTGCTGAACTTGAGCATGGCGGCAGGCTAAAGTCTACCAGCCAGAGAGCGCCCGGCGATCCGCAGCCACGCAGCGTGCGGAGGAGAAGATCCAGCCCTGCTGATAAGTCCCTGCTTCACCCAGCGCTCCCGCTTCCGCTCCACTACCGAAGCTGCCTCCTCAGTGGAATGCCAGATCACTGTGTGTGCCGACAGGCTGTTTTTCTCTCTCACACACACACACACACACACACACACACACACACACACACACACACACACACACACACACACACACACACACACACACACACATCCCCTGACTATGGATATATGCTATTGCTACCGCGGCTCCACACACACAATACAGGCACAGTCGCGCACACACACCCGCACACACAGGGAGCTCTTTATAATTGCAGAAAACACGAATTTCGATGGGCAGAGAGAGAGAACAGACATTCATTTCACGTCTGTGCCAACACATCTCCGCACACATCGACATCGTGCTCATCCTCGTACATGCATTCACACAATCCCCACACACTCTCCTTCTCTATCTCTATCTAACTCTTACACACACGCCTTTCTCAATGTTTACCCCTCAAAGAAAATACATTCCGTTGTTCACTCAAGCCCATGATTACACACAGAGTCGTGGATAGAGAACTGGACCCAACACTGATGAAGAGCAGCACACCCCATCAGGTGAGACACATCGTAATGGCCAACCAAAAGGGATCAAATCAACAGAGCTACACCAGGAGCCATGGATCACATCATCATTACACTGCTTACACCATCAACAGGTAAATAAACAGGGAAATCATAGGACCAAGAAGGACGTGAGAGAACACACACACACACACACACACACACACACACACACACACACACACACACACACACACACACACACACACACACACACACACACACACACACATCCAATGTTAGGTCAATCAAATAGGGCATAATGTACTTCACACAAACTAGGTCTGTCTACATACGTAGGACACACAGTGGCACCAATGGCACACACAGACCAATGTGCCAAATGCTTATGCAAGCATATGTATACACAAACAAACACAACCACCCACCGACAAACACACACACACACACACACACACACACACACACACACACACACACACACACACACACACACACACACACACACACACACACACACACACACACACACACACACACACTCTTAGGGGAGCCAGAATAAGACCACACTTGGCAATTCAGGCAGCTGGGGACACAGATTGAGACAAGTCATGACAGAGCCTCCAGTCTCTCTGGTGGGATACGCTGCCAAGCCAAGGGGGGTCTTCTAGGGCTAATCACCCCAGCCACACAGCCCTGCTCCTGGGCTGGAGCCAGTGCTCAGGCCCCCTGCTGCTGGAGATGAGCAAATAGTGACAGAGTAGTTATGTGGCTATTTGAGAGTAGGCCCAGCAGTTCAAAGTGACTTTGACGCCACAGCTCCATCCGTGGGTCACCCATGGATACAATCAAAGGAAACACACATTAACTATCCTGGTACCCGTCAAACTGCTAAGAAAAACGGGCAGAATGAAACACGAAGAGTTAATCATGGTGACCTTTCCTGTGGGTTGGCGCATTGAGAGTGGGCCTGTCTGCGTGTGTGTATGTCTGTGTGTGTGTGTGTGTGTGTGTGTGTGTGTGTGTGTGTGTGTGTGTGAGTGAGTGTGCGGGCTGCTGGAGCAGACAAGATGGAGCTCAAAGGAGGATCCATTTGGCCTTATTTCACACCTCCAGACAGACGGGGAAGGGACATTATTATGCCTGTGTTCCAAAGACGAGAGAAGGAAGAGGGAGCGAAGCAGCGCTGGGGTGGGAGACGAGCTCCAGAGGAGCCTCCCCGGTTTTGATGTGGAATCAGAGAAAGAGAGAGAGAGACAACGATAGAGAAAGAGAGAGAGAGACAGAGAGAAAGAGAGAGAGAGAGAGAAGAGAGGGCAACAATGATCAGTCAAAGCGCGGCGCCCTCGCCTCCTTCACTGATCATCAGAGAGCGCCTCGCTATCTCCAACGGCACGGCGAGGAGGAGCGCGCCGTCACAGAGGGAGACGCAGAGCATCGCCAAAGGACGACCCGGGGCTGGTAAATACACAGACGGGCAGACTGTGGAGGCTTTGAGGTCAAACTCCAGACACGGAGCGCATCAAAGGGATGGTGGGTTCCCGACGCGAGGACCAGGCTGGGACGCCGGGAGGCGGTGCGCTGTGTGCCAACGGAGAAGCAGCTGCCCGAGAAGGCCAGCGACGCCGCGGTGTTTTGACGTCCCATAGCAGTGGCCATAACTACCAGAACACACAGGGGGGTTTGTGCACCGAAGAGAGTGGGGAAGGCAGGAGCTGATGCAGGTGCTCAAGTCCTCGTGTTTTGGGTCTTGATCGTGGCCGGACGTCCACATTTTCCCATAATCAAATTCTAGTACACACCGTAATCCCCCCCCGCCCCACACACACACACCAGAGCTACAAATGTAATCAATCATTTGCCCTCTGAGCATACGACATTTTGCACCAGGGTAAATGCTATTAAAGGCTTTGAGCCAGCGTTAAATGTTAAATGCAGGTATTGTTTGGCTGGGGACAGGTTCTTGGTAATACTCTGCTGAGTGCGGTCACACACACAGCATAATAGTGTAAGAGTAGGGCAAGTACCCCTCCAACCTAATGGCCTTTTGCGGCATGCACTTCACTGCCTGTCAACCGGCCGCACAACCAAACAGCTAATGTTCCGCTGGTGATTGAAAAGCCTAGGTAATGTCAAAGGAATCATTTCCACGTCGGTGCCCTTCTGTGGTGTGACGGCTGCTGTTCGGTATGGGCTAGGTTAACTCGTGTTAAGGGGGCCACGTATCAGTTGTTCTCGTGATGCGTGACAGCCCAGCAACACCTTTGCAGACGTTCCCCGTGCCCCTCTGGAGTTGTGCGGGAAAGAGACAGTCTCGCCGTCCCCGCTCCAGCCACCTACACGCCGAGCCGGTCCTCTGCGGCCCGCCGTGCACGGTGAAGCAGGGCTGCTGGGTAATGGGACGAGGGGAAGAGCGCTTATGAAACACCGGCTTGGCTTGAGAGAGACCAAGACGTGACCCTGGACACACGCCGACAGCACGGCACAACAAGATTACAAATCAGCCTAATTGCCCGCGAACACAGCGGCTTAAGACAGCGGCCCTCTGGGCACTAATGGGACTGGATTGGGAGAGGACGGGGATGAGAGAGCGCAGACTGTAATTGGCCACAAATAAGAGAATTGAAGAATGAGAAGATGGAGGGATGAAGAGAGAAGGAGAGAGATAGAGAGAGAGAGAGAGAGAGCAATAAGGTTGCCAGCATGAGTCAGCCACTCTGACAGGAGCTCCAGGGTGATTTGGATAGTACCAAGGCAATGGGTGCTGTTAACTCATGCCTTTATCTTTCTTGTTAACACATGGAAGTGCTGTTTAAAGACCGCATACAAGTTGAATACATCAGTGTTTCACACATATTTAATTAACATTAATATACAGTACTGTGCAAACGTTTTAGGCAGGTGTGATGTCTTTAAAGTAAAAAAAAAACAACAACATAAAAGGATAAATGTTAATTGTTTTAGTTTTTTTACCAATTCATAAAATACAAAGTGAGGGAAAAGCAAATCTGTATCAAATCAACATTTGGTGTGACCACCCTTCGCCTTCAAAACAGCCTCCCCTGCCTAAAACTTGTGCACAGTACTGTATGTAATCCAAGAAAGCTGTTAACACACACAAACACACGCGCACAAAAGCAAACACACTGAAAACATACCCAACACTCAACAAGCCTTGCCTATACAGTAGCCCTTTCCATAAAAAAATTACCCATGCCAAAGCTCCCCTACCTGTGTAAAATGTCAGCCAGTGTTTCCCATTTCCTCTCTCTGTATGGGGCTACTTTGCTATAAATGCCAACCAAAAGACAGTGTGCAGGTGTTCGCTATGACTGTGCGCCGGTGTGTGAGTGTGTGTGTGTTCAATGAGTGTGCAGTGGTGCGTGTGTGTGTGTGTGTGTGTGTGTATTTGTGTGTAAACACTGGCCGCATTCTAAATGTCTCCAGCCACAGCTGGTGAATGACAATGCTAGGCGGATGCGATGCAATCGGCTCGCTAAGCACTCAGCAGCAGAAGGCGGGGCTGTTGTGTGTGCTGTCCGCGATACTGGGAGCAGTGCGTTGGTATTCCCCGGCCTCCATGCAGGTCTCCCTTAACCACCTTAAGGGCTGGAGGCTGGGTCAACAATGGGCCTATGCCCCCCCCCCCCCTCGCAGAGAGGCTGCCATTCACACCGCTCCCACTGGCATCCCGGCTAACCTTTCCGAAAGGCCACGGAGCGACACCCTCACAGTCCTGCATTTCTCTCCGTCCCCTCCCTGTACCCGCACATTGCTTACACCTCCTTTTCTATTCCTATCCCTCGTGCTTTTTCCTTTAAGCTTATACCTCATTTTCTGTGCGGTCCCCTACCCCGACTTGAGGCGTGTCTACATAAGCTAGAGCTATAGGACACGACTATGAGGATTAGCTATAAAAGCTGCCGAGCAACATTATGTCAACCTTGACGGTGGTCAAATGGCAGACTGAGCTGTTTGGAACATCATCGCTATCTGAGTGTGCCTAAGTGTCTTTTGAAAAGTGCACCGCTGTGTATGAAATAGTGACACTGAGACACACTCAGCAACACAATCATCCACACTATGGTATTTCCCCGAGGACATTTACTCCCGAAAAGGTGTAAATGCACACTGAATGGCCAAATTGCACTGTCAATCGAGGATTTTTTGGGGGGAAAACGCATAGTTGTGGTAGTAGAACAAAATGTAGCAAAAAATGATCCCATCAATATTGTTACATTGTTATAGTTGCACTCATTGCAGCATGGACACAAGTGTTCACTGCACTAGCTTTCAAAGTAAGACTAGGGATTGGCCGGCAGCACTCATGCAAACATAGATCTATGCTATGTTTAGAAAACGATATGCTATGCTATGATTAGAAAAAGATATCTTTCAGCATATCCTTTACAGTTAAGTCGTGTGTCGCTATGTGGCGTGTTAAGATTGCCCTGTGAGAATTGATGGGAGTAACTCAAATGTCCTCTGTGAGGTAAACGTGTCAAGTGGCATCCCGTCTGAGCAATGATCTGCGCGGGAAAATGTCCTCGTCCAACATGTTAGTCATACTAATAGAAAGAGTAGCGTCACATTGTGCTCGCTGTGGAACCCATAATAAAGCAGCTGTGTCGGCCATTTTGTTGTCTAGGACTCCATCTCTCTCTCTCTCTGCCTCTCTGCTCCTCATATCATTACTGCAAGTGTTCAGCAAGCCCAAGCAGAACCCAGCAAAACCTGGAACTGACCCAGTCAAAACCCAACTACTGCATTCTGGCGTAGGTCTGCATAACTTGGAGCGATAACAAGTGCGGTTGACTTACAACAATGGGCCACTCAACCCTCCTCTTCCGCCTTCCCCGAGGAGATCTATAAATAAACAGTCCTGCTGCAACAAGACCAGTCTTCCTCCAAAACATGACGTCCTCCATGACAGCTTCCTCCTAATGAGCTGAGGCGCTTGGATAAAGCCTACGGTGTGAGTGTGTCTGTGTGTGTGTGTGTGTGTGTGACAGGGTTGTATACTGTACGTGGAGATGAAAGATCCTTTTGAAAGTCCTAAATCACTTCCTTGGTGATGCCCAGCGTGTGGAAACTTGCAACAGATTAGCGCGATGACTTATTAATGAGCATAAATATCAGTGTTAATAAATGATACTGTACAACGTTTATGCGGCACCGTAACACAAAACCAACTGTTCCTAAGAGCACGGTTGGTTAAGCACACCCATAAATTAGTCCCATCAAGCAGTTAGATAACGGGGAAAGGGTTGGTCTAATCCCTCTCCGATACTCCTAGAAAACCAAGTAGAGAAGATCACAACCCGGCAGCCTCCTCATTACAGGTGAAACAAACCTCAGATAAACAACCGGGAGCACACAGGCTCACACAGAGACAGTCAAGCTGTGACGATCTGGGCCAGCTAATACAACGCAGATACACTCAAGTCTGCCGACAGCACACTCCCGACAGCCAGCCAAAGCTCCTTCTGCTCGGTGAGACCACTGGAAGACAGTCAAACGCTTTTTGTGGTCCGGTCCCAAAGTTCCTCACACAAAGCCCTAACACCAGGAAGGCCCATGCGTGAGTACGGCTAATCGGGTTAGCGAGAGGGGCTCGACAAAGGAGGTTTACACGATGGAGTTTGCCCAGGCCAACAGTGTGTAATTAGGAGCTTGCAAGCTGCTTTTCCAATGTGGTTTAATAGGCATAAGGTGTTATGGCGTCTTCCCTCACTAAGCTGCCGTGTTGTAAACAATGATTCACTACTTTCAATAACCCAGCCCATGGAGGAAAACGGAGAGCGACGTGTTGGAGTAAGACCAAGAGAAGCCGCCCAAACAAAGCGGATAACTCATACTTGATAAATATCAATCGCAGGGGCTTCCTGCCTGCGTTGCCAATAGTAACCGCAGCAGATGGGTGATGGAATTAGGGGTCGTTACACAGGCGAGCGTCGTCAGTCAGGCAATAAATCAATCACAGAACCTTTTACTTACCCATCTCCGGATAAAGCACACGGATCTCGCTCGGGGGTACATTTACAAAGTGAATTGAAAGTTAAAAGACTGGAGTTCTCAAAGTCATAGACGGCATCGCCAAGCAGGGTTCCCGAGGAGACAGGTGCGAATCAAACCGTTTACTGTTTTCACATGCCTGTCACTGACAGCGGATGATGCGTGAAGATTACTGACAACCGTGATGGAGAGCTCCCCATGGTGGTCACAGACAACATGGGTTGGTGTCTATTCGTAATATGGAGCACCGTCAGCTGGACACTACTGACCCATCGACTTTGTTTTTTCTTCCATTTTGTATTACAGGCGAACAAAACTACTCCACTACACCTCCCCCATTTTTCTTCTCCCCGCTTCCTTTTCAACGCCTATCTACTCTACCATCAGTCTATCCACAGCAGCACGGAGCTCAAAGGCAGCTCAACAAAGGAGACCAATTACTCCAGCCAACTAATGACGGGCCTTACGGGACACAGCCCTTTCTGTGGAGAGTTGGGTGCTACCCAATAGAGAAGGATCAATTGGAGATCTCTAATTGGACACATAATGAATGTGCAATGCAATAAGATATATCCTTGTCGTCTATCAATAAGGAGGGGTGACGTCCTGCGCTGAATTAAAAACAGAATATTGGCCGAGGAAGGTTAGATTCACATAAGCCTGTCATTTAGAGCCCTCGCATACATGTGTGAATGCGCAGTCGAAAGTGAGCAATTCACACGTACATAGACATTATCGAACATACAAACATGACACCCACACACATACACGCACACAACTCTCCCTCATCTCTAATATCTCTGCATCTTTGTATTCAGCAAAGAGTTCCTCAAATCTATTCAAAAAAGATCAGACCAACACACCACTACTCAGGTCCTTTACCATAAGAAAGACATGCATCGGATTATCCATCGGATTTTTAGCATAAGCAAATCACTGAGCACATATCTTCTTAAGGCTACTGTATTTAAGTAGCTATATGCAAGGGATACTATGATTTTCCTACTGACACTCTGGTACATAACTACTAAGTAAAAGAGAACAGCTATATCATTGACTATTTAACATAAGGAGATATTGCCTAATTCACCTATAGATCTTACAACTTTGCACTGATAGCTGTGCAATATCTGCATACTATAGTTAGTATTCAGTCTGTTGTGAAATATTGAAACTGTTGATTCTAGCAAACCACCAGACAGTACAAAATAAACAACTGACATAAGCGCCAATACACTGCAGCACCGATTGCCTGTTATGCAATTGACAGGCTATCGACATTGCCAGCGAACCGTTAACTGCACAGCATTTGTTGTACTTACAATCCAATTGTTGGCCAACAAGCAGTTGTGTAGACGCTGGTATCTTCGTAAGCGTTTGAAAGAGTCACCGTTCCCAGATGTGTCCCCTTCCGTTAGAGAGCAGCTATGGTGCGCTCTGCACTGTCCACTACAACGCGCGCTTCAATGGCACTTTCTCACGCTGTCTTGTTCCCGTTTACTGCGCGACACCGTTCGAGGGCTATTGTGCCGTGCTTTCTGCTTGAGAAAGACGCATTTCAGTAAACTGTTACCCAAACATTTCAGCAAAGGAAAAAAGGCGCATCAAATCAATACACTAGCTGCATGGTGAAGTCTACGCATCCATTTAATCATACATTTAGTGAAATTAAGGATGGATTAGGAGGCACCATGTTGTGCCTAAAATCAGCTATCTCTACGTAAACTAGTACTGGTATCGTTCGTGCTGGAGCATTCAATCCTAGTACGATTAACTTGCTGGAACGGCACCTGTGGGATGCGTTGCTGCTCTCGTCTGGTTATTAGTAAGCGCCACACACTACGTGAACGGATAACAGCTCACCAGAGAAACTTCGACGTATAACTCTAGTCATACATCTTTGGTATGAACATCAGGAAATAAAATAGCTAACTTTACATAAGTACGGAAGAGAATGCGCCTTATAAAGACATGAATGGTAAAGTGGCATGAAGGGCAATAGCCTAATACAAGGTAAATTAATGCTCATCCTTGCTCAACACATATTTGCCTCACTAGGCTGGGTAGATTAAAACCTATTTTCAGGTATTTCTGCAAGCTAATCAGTAGATATGCAACTCAATTAATATTAATATAACTCAATTAATAGTCAAGCCCAAAGCATTGAACTCAAAGGGAAAATATCCACAAAGCACCAGGGAGGTAAAGGAGATTTTAAAGGCAAAACTCAAAATATGAAAAAGTTCAGTTTGAATTTCAGGGTGCATTATAGAGCCATAGGCTCTTTGAAGTTCCAATCCCTCTCATAAAGGCAAAAGGAAGGGAGATCAAAGATTCTGCATTCTACTGGGTTATTGGCTAGCTGGCCAGCCCAGCTGCCTGGGAAACGTGATATTGCAACAAAAATAAAAATAATAATATATATATATATATATATAAAAAAAAATTTTAAAAAAAAAAAATATATATATATATCATGGAGATGAAGAGCGCAGAGAACAGAAATGAGGAGGAGGGGATAAAAGGGGCGGTTAAAGGAGGGGAAGAAGAAAGTTGTCAAACTTTAGAGGAGCAAAGAGAGCTAAAAAGCCAAACATTTATGATGAGAAACCCTGTGTAGAGCAGTAATGTAGCTCATAGGAGCGTCCCGACTGTCAAAGACGAGGGCCTTATATCCTCAGTCCTTTTCATGTAGAACTCAAAGGAGAGAGAGAGAAAAAAGGCAAATTCCAAACCACACATCAACACGGGGTGCCAGTAAGAGATAACGATTTAATTTCCAAGTTGCTTTGTTTTTAATTTAACCAAAACAAGTTTTTGAAGCAGAATATTTTGGGTATGGTACCATCTGTTCTATCACTCTTTTAAGTACACTCTAAAAACAGATTGAACAAACAAGGAATTCAAATACAATTGCAAAGACGCACACACATGGACACAGCAGAAGAATACATCAGAAACGTAAGAGTCAAAGGCCTTATCAGACAAGTGAACATTGGAGAATGTTATGTTTGTGTGTGTGTGTGTGTGTGTGTGTGTGTCTCTCTCTTTTCTCTCTCCTCTCTCTCCATCTGTAAAGCAGGGTGTCTGATATTGGTTCTGCAGCTCCCTTGTGGTTGTGCTCCGTGCTGTAGACAGCTGTGGTTGTCTGCAGGGAGCCAGTCAGCCATGCACGGGCCCCATGGTGAGCGCCAAACAGAGGCCTCCGGGACCTCCTCTCCTATTCTCTCCTGGTCTTGTCTTCCTCTACTCTCCCCCCTTTCTCTTTCCGCGTCATGTCATCTCTCCAGTCCAGAGTCCCACTGTGACGTTTAAAGCGGAAAATCTCTTTCACCGGGTTTTTAAACGGAGGAAAAGACCAATGTACTTCAACAACACAAAGAAAGAGGGATCCGGAACCAGCTAGAAGTTTGACAATGGAATGTAAAAGGTGCAGTGACACTAGTCATCTTTAATGGATTCCAGCAGCACAGGGGGAAGTAAACACAGGTAAACAAGACTGAAGAAAAAGATTCTGGTATGGAACCCCAAAAATAGTTGCCTTATTTGGAACAGGTATGCAGCATTTCCTGTTCTACTTCCAAAGGCAGCTGCAATATAAAAAAAATATACCAGCGAATTAAAGAGAAAGAATTCAACACTCTAGTGAGAAGGTGTTCTGTCTCCACAAAACTTGAATGCGGCCAGGGCCTTTAAAAGTCCTCACACCTGAAAGGCTGCTGTGGCAGTGCTGCATCCTAATCCCAGCAGACCACCAGACTGGAGCAGGAGAAAGAGGAACGTGGATGTGAACAGGAGGAAAGTTTAAAGAAACATTTAAAAAGGTTGTAAGTTTAAAGATGCATTCTACACTCCCAAAGACCGACTTAAACACACACACACACAACACACCCATGGAAGTGGTCGTACACACAGGTGCGTTCTGGTGTCATCTGTGCCACCCCTTACCCTTCACAAATACGGTTCCATGTTCGAAACACAAACGCCCTACACGGTCATTAAAATGATTATCGCGTAACATCAGGAATAAATAAGGATGTGACAAAGGTGACAACACATTCACTTTGTCAGTCAAGGATATTACCATGCTCTCCACACCCTCATAGCCAGTGCCTGGCTTGTCAACTGCTTGATTCACGTTGCCAGGACAACAGGTACAAAGCCCACAGTGAATTCACTTTGTCCTTCAACGGTGAGGACAGATGCATGGTGGGATAGATAGAGAGGGAGATAGGGGAAAGAGAGAGAGAGTAATAGCAAGATAGAGTAAGGAAGAATGCACAGGTTTTACACAGACAGGATGACTTGGCTACCACACAAAGCTTTTAAAACAGGCTGCATGCCAGCTTTGTTTGTCAGTAAACAAGTAAAAAAAATTACCATACCTGGTAAGTACTGATAACAATATGATGTACACAGCGAAAAACTGGTATATTTCAATAGAGAATTTGGGTTGTTCATACACACACTATCATCTCTTTGCTAGATGTTTACGTATCGAAAAAGAGAGAGATGGAGAAAGAGGGAGTGAAAATGTATCTAATAAACAGAATGATTTTACTTCTGTCTTTACACAATACCTGGCTTTGTACTTTTTTTTATATAACCATAGATGCATATCATGCTACTTATCTTCAAGAATGAATGAATTTGTGAACGTTTGAAACAAAGGGTGACATGAAACTGACATTTGACGGAATGAATACAGTTCTTCCCCAGATCAAAGGCTTAACTGAGTGTTATTTTTTATTTTATTTTTTATTTGTTGTTTTTCTGTTTGACAGGATATTTTATGCACTAGGACAGTCAAACGACGCACAGCTAGAGTCAAAAGTTATATAAGGAGGCTGCGTATGAGGGGAGGCAATGAGTGCAGTCCAGTGACTGGGGCATTGCATTAGCTCAGCGGACAGCACTGGAAGTGGGGCACTGAGCGCCTATGGAGGAGGAAGGCTTTGATGGGCGCTAACCTTACTGCTGTCACTGGGCGGTTTTCATGAGCTCTAACAGCTTTCTTCCTCCATGGCCCCTTTTCTTATCTTTATTTCGATCTATCTAATTCTCGCGTTCTAACTTTATTGCCTCTCTCTCTCTCTCTCTCTCTCTCTCTCTCTCTCTCTCTCTCTTTCTTTCTCTTCCTGCCCCCCCCCTCCCTCCCTCCCTCTCCCTCTCTCCTCCCACACAGTGCTTGACAGGCTGACAAGGGCACTTGCTGGATGATTCATGACCTGCATTCAGTCCAGTAATGTCACACAGCACCGTAGTGGATGGAGAGTGGGAGTGTGACTGTGGCTACTACATAATACTCCTGCATTACTACATCATCCTCCCTTACCCAGCATCCAGCTGGTTCCAGCTTTGAGGCCACCAGGGACACCCGCCCACAAACATGGATTTTGCTTATGCATGCGTCTGTGTGGGAGGCATGTCAGTGTGTGTGTGTGTGTGTGTGTGTGTGTGTGCTGTATGTGTGTGTGAGCTGGTCATGGGTGAAAGATGAAGGCAGAGCAGCTATGTGCTCAGAGTCAAGAAGAGTGGCAGTGTTACGTAAGGCTGTGTGGCCCGGCCTAGTGAGGAGGTCTCCAAGAGCAGGGTCCCCTCTGTGATCCTTCCAGCCCTCTGTGGGCTGCTGTCACAGCTACTGCCATGTCCCTCATCCAGCATAGGTGGCCCTCACTGTGTGTGTGTGTGTGTGTGTGTGTGTGTGTGTGTGTGTGTGTGTGTGTGTGTGTGTGTGTGTGTGTGTGTGTGTGTGTGTGTGTGTGTACGCATGGGCTTGTGTTTGTCTGCGTGTTCGTGTGTTCCCGGTGTTCCATAGAAATAAGGGGAGTAGTATGTGTTGAAGTGTGTACACACATAGTGAAAACACTTGCACAACTTCCTATGTTTGTTTTGTGTGCGCGCGTGTGTGTGTCTCTCCTCCTAGATGTTCTGCAGTGGAGGCAGCATCCCGTCGCTAAGCACCGGGCCTCTGCAGGCCGTCCACCCCCACTCCCCCCATCCCCACTCCACCCAGGGCACCGAGGCCTGCCCTGCGCTCTCTCAGCCAGTGGCCTAGTCACGGAGCACGGACGGCCTCTCAGAGTAAAGCGGAGCGGTCGGAGCTCACCTCAGCTCCCCAAAGGCCTGGGGCTAGGTAGACAAGCTGGAGCACTCTTCAGCCATATCCTCGGAATCAGATCTGCTCCGGCAAAGAAATAATATACGTGGCCTAGCCAATAAGCAAGACCCACGCAACCTGAGATAGGAAAACGCCTGGGACAAGTTATCAAACTTGACGTCTAAAAAAGGAAGATGCTGTCTGGTCTTAAATTAGTTTGGGGTTGCAATGGAAACATGCCCTGAAGGCGCAGACTTCAGGAGGCACACCTAGGTCAGGCCCAGAATGGAGTGTCTGCCAGCTCCACAAACAAAGCACGCGCACATGGTCAAGAGAGAGCAGCTGTCCCGTGGACAAAAAGAAAAATCCTTTAAGGAGAAGGACCAGAAAGGATTCTTCAAGCTGACAAGAGTGCCACAACACTCAAATGGCCACTCTTCACAAATACGTGTGGAAAGGCATGCCTGAGAGACAAAACAGGACTCACAGACACCCTCGTTGCAGAACTGTCTGGTACAAGGCAGACCTGGCCTGATGAGGTAACCACTGAGCGCACGCAGTGTAAAAGCACGTGTCCGTCCAAAAACCAGGAAGAGTGCACCAGAAATGAAATAACCAAACAAAAACAACAGCACACCAAACCTCTTGAAGATCCCAGACATAAGACTTCAGATCTGGGACGGACGTTAAGTGGCGTGACCTACACGGTAAACACTTTGATTATGCGTTTCAATGCCATGCCCTGCTGCCCACTTTCAGCTTTACCAGTGGCAGGTCAGGCACATTGACATGCAACAGGATCTCACCGTGCCACTTGCATAACATTCCCTCCGCTCAACCGGCACCTCGGCCGAGCCAAGCGGAACAGCCACTCCTCCTCCGAGGGGGTAGGTGGGGGGGATGAATCACGGCGCCCCCGGAGCCCGGTTACAACGAAGAAGAGGAGGAACCCTGTGTCGCGTGTTCCTGTTGTTTCCTCTCGTTCTGCCTCTGCTTTCTCTCCAGGGCACAGGCGCACCTCTTCCACATGATGGTAGAGCTGGGCTGAGCGGCGTGCGCTGGCAGGACGCTCCAGTCACATGACTGGCAGGCTTTCAGAGAGGCCTTTTAGCGCTGCGGTAAGTAGTCAGCTGAGACTAACACGCACGCACGCACATAGATGATCCCACGTCACCACAATTTACACACTAAAGACCACAAACCTATACATGAGCGTGCTGCGCGGACACACACACACACACACACACACACACACTACTGCAAACCAGAGTTGTTTGCATAGGGCATCCCCCTCTATGTGTAAGGTTAACCCAATGTGACGGGTGGTCTGTTCTGTGTGACGGTCTTTCAGAGCAGAGCGTGGGGGCAGCCGTGTCCTCGACATCTTTACACTGCTCTCGGAATCACCGCCAGCCAGAGACAGCACACACACACACACACACACACACACACACACACACGCCTTGTCGGGATTAATCAATAAGCCTGTCTGTCATCTGCCTGCCATTTGCAGCACAGCTAACAGAGACGATAGACAGAGAGCCCTGCAGCTCCTGGGGGAGGGGGGGGTCCTTTAGACGGAGTTACAGGTTTGTATACATGTGAACCTACATCATCACGTATGAATGTACCTCTACGACACAAGTATCCCCCCCATTAACATCACAGGCCCTTCAATCAAAACGCCTCGATTGAGATCCCCCCCCCCCCCCCAGGGTCCCCATGTGTAATTACGTGTGATCTCATGATGTATTTGTAGTCAGAGGGTTGGGGCTGCAGCATGCTGCCTGTCTGAGAGAGAGCATTAGTGGCTGCAGACGTCTAGACGGCAGACTTATCTCTGGCAAAGAGGCTAATAACGTAAACCAACCAGGGGTCACTTCACCAGACTGCTGCTGCTGCTCCATGGAGGTGGTGAATGAGTGGGGGAGGTGGGCGGGACAGGTCCGACAGGAGAGGGGGAGGAGAAGGAGGAGGAGGAGGAGGCAGAGGAAGCCAGAGAAGAAAGAGGCAATTTAGGAGTGGGAGAGACGGCAGGTCATTATGACTTCAAATGAGCTCCGCTCGGAAACCTCCCTGAACTGCCGGTGATCCCGGACACTCTGAACTGGTGACGTGTGTGGCTAGGGATCAGCGGAGGAGTAGACGCGCGGTGGTGGGACGCTTCTCCTCCAGGCTCCAGAGCTGGAGAGACGTAACACGCCGGCTCATCCAGTGATGGTGGGGCCACACCACGACCGTCGAGTGCGTAACTGAACAAACAGAATCAGATGGGAGTCTTAACACGCGTACAGCCTCCTCTCCGCCGCTCGGAGACCACACAGGATGAACTGCTTCTTGGAACGCAGGCTTCACCGGGTGTTGTGACGCGGGATTACCCGTTTCCGTGCGCAACGCGGGATTAAAACAATGTGTAGTGACGCAGGATTAACGCAGCGTCGTGGAAGGCTGAGGGTCCACCCACCGGCTTACCCCTAGCCTCCTCCTGGTCGCACGCAGCGAGCCCAGCCCTTACATAGGTCATCCCAACAATCTCTCTCTCTCTCCTTCTCCTTCTCCTCCTCCTTCTCCTCCTCCTCCTTCCTCCCCCAGGGAGGGGCAGAGGAGGCTGGAGGGTGCAGTCCATCCTGTGTAACGAAGGTGCTGTGGATGGGATCAGATTGAGCTGAGCCCGCGGGCCATCTTCATCTCAATTAAGAGAGACAAGAGAGACCGAGAGAAAGGCACGGAGAGGAATCCGGAGAGAGACAGTGAGATAAACATAAAGACAGAGAAAGAGAGAGAAAGGGGGGAATTGACAGAGAAAGAGAGAGAAAGGGGGGAATTGACAGAGAAAGACTGGGAGAAAGGTAGACACAAAGACTGAGCAATTGACAGAGAGAGACGAGGGAGACGAGGGAGAGATAGAGCCAGACGAAGCCTCTCTCCTGTGGAACACTCTATCCGCCTCCGCACAGGGAATTGAAAGGCTTTCATCCCAGCGCATGGTGACAGCAGTTAAACCCTCCGGCCTAAGCGTGCGTTCAGGGCCTGTTTCCCCCTCTCCCAGCCAGAGCAGACACAGAGACGGTCCCCGTCATGAATTAACACGGCCCCTACC
>JAPMUY010000787.1:157500-161771 GCA_026901105.3 Galaxias olidus
TGCCCCGCAAAGCTCTGCCGACATTCAGCAGGATTAGAACAGCTGTGAGAGGGGATGTCTTAGAGGGCAACCCTGCTGATGAAGAGCGGGAAGGAAAAATGATGGAGAGAAGAGGTGAAGGGAGGGACTGAGTGTGAGAGAGAGAGAGAGCGAGAAAGAGAGAGAGAGCGAGAAAGAGAGAGAGAAAGAGAGAGAGGGAGGTCATGAAATACGCTTGTTTACACATGTGTGCACTGTAAACCCAAATGTTCAAAGTAATTAAATAGATTAAGTACTGTTAACTTAATAATAATAAAACAATTGTACTAACATAAATATTTTAAGTTCTATGACATTTTATTTCTTTTGAGTTAACTAAACAGATATTTATTGATTAATATAAACTTTTTTCCCAATTAAGTAAGCACCACTTAAAAGTATAATTTCACTGTACTTATTTCTTTTGATTTAACATTAGTGTGCGCGTCTGACGTGAGTAAAGTCAATACTGTTAACCCCTGGCTGTGGCGGTTTATATAATCCTTTATTAGTCATGTTGGGGGACATGGGTTATCACAGCAGCAAAGTGGCAGTGCAAAGAGAGCAACAACTGAATTTAATGTAATGTAACGACATTTATTAACAACTCTCCGTTATCAAGTTCGCAGTATGAAGTTAGGCCTACTTCAAAATGAATGAGTCGACTGACTTCTGACGTTTTATTTACCTTTTCATATTTCATTATCTTATTAAATTTATTGTATTGCTTTTCACAAATTTGAATCTAAGTGTGTACAAAGATATTATTTTCATGCCCGCAAGCTGATTGTCTGTGTTTACAACTGAACAAAACAAAAGTCAGTTTTTATAAAAAAAATATTTTTAAAAATCAGTTTTCAGGTGACGACCACAAAACGTAATTATTGATGCGCAGGCGCGACCAAGTGAACGAACCGCCATGTCCTGCCTGCCGCGCTTCTGGTCGTCTAAAGAGTAGCACAGGCAGCACACGGAATCGACATCAAGCTTTGCAGAGCTGCAGTCCAAGGTAAGCAGGCAAGGAAGATGCTAGAGAGCTTTAAAGTTGTAATGCAATTGACAAAATTACACATTCAGATTGGATGTTTGAGGAAGGGTCCGTAATGCATGTAGTTAAATCTGGCCATTCCTTTCTTCCTGAATAATGTCGTTAGCTAGCCATGACACGAGCCTGATTTAGCTAGCTAAAGTCTGCTAGCCACGAGCCTGATTCAGCTAGCTAACGTTAGCTAACATTAGCCAGCAGATTCACATAAATGCTTGAAAGTTGCTGTATAATGTTAAAGTTTTTTATTTATAGTTAGATATGTGGTTGTGGAAACTGTTGATGCTAAGGCTGTTACGTTTTTCGTTCAAATGTTTGTTGAAACACCTTCACGCCTTTGCAGAGTATTTTAAAGTAGTGTGCGTTCACAACAACATGGCCATGACTTGTACTGAGCGGGCTTTACAGTGCAATAATTTCACTCGCATTTGCGCCTAAAATTAAGTAGGCCTATGCTAACAGGTATAAATATAAAATTAAAACAGTGTATTTGGCACAATGTGTAAAATTTTTGCACAAGGATTTTATGAAGGAACAAACCTACAAAATTAATGTTGGTTATGTATTTCTTAAACTGCTGTACTGTCCAACTAAATAATAAAATACTTAAGTGGTAGGTTATAGGCCTATAGTTACTATTTTATGAAATTATAATATATTTTTACTACACACATTTATACTTGTTGTGGATACGGCATCTGCACCCTGGGTCCTTCATTGTTTTTCACACCGTAAGTGAGGAGAAGGAGCATGCACAAACCCACATGCTGTTTAAATATGTGCAAACAAACATGATTGCCTGAAAATATGAGAAGAGATGCTAAACACACGGATCAATATTTTATCGTCCTGGTCGTGTTGTTAAATAAAAAATGAGTGAGCCTAGAATGATTACAACTACCAATACTAAGTGTCACCAAATTATTGTACATTATGGGATTTCTGCAATTCTTTTGGAGCCTTAAACCTTGACTTTTTTTCTGCCTTTCAGATTGCTGGCTTCATTGATTGGCTATGATTTGGCAGTGTAAGTTATGCTCAGCCTCTTTCACTTCCAGAACACTTTTATTTAAACACTATAGACTTAACCATAGCATATTTTCCAGTATTAGCCCCCTTCCATGCCTCTATAATGATTGCATATGTACATTTAAGACATTTAACGCCCTGAGAACTCATTTGTCACGATATCATATTGCACAACTTAGCAGTAGTGCAGAGCAGAGTCAGGAGCCTGTGTTATTTAAATGCCCTTTGTGCACATATCAGCAACCCATTTCTGAATCTGTTATCTTCTGTCATCTCAGAAAGCATTTAAAAAATCATGAAACAGTGGCATGCCCATATAAGGATTGCGAGTACAGCACAAATGTGTACTCTTCTTTCAATTCCCATAAAAGCAGAGCACACCAAGCAAGTCTTGTGTCAGACTTTCGAAGTAACGTTGTCAGTGAGGATCCCCATAATCTCCAAGCCAGTATTACTGAAGTCAGTAGTGATTTCCATGAAGGATGTCGAGACCAGAGCACAGAAATAGGGGATGGTGATCAGTGTGACACTAATAGTCTAAAACATCAGCTCAAAAAGAATGTATCTTTGTTATTCCTAAAGATGCAGGCTATCCTCCATGTATCATACACAGCTACACAAGAAATAGTGGACCACTTGAATCAGATCTTCTCCTTATCTCAGCCATTGATCAAGGAGGCGGTTAGGGATATCTTGCAGACAAATGGTCACAACATTGCAGAACCTACACTGGATGAAGTTGTTGGTGCTGTCATGGACTCAAATGTTATATTTACTGCTACCTCTAAAGGTGCAGAGTTGTCTTCATCAAAGCGCAGAAAAAACTTTATCGAGCGCAACTATCCATGTGTAATGCCAGTAGAGTATCAGTTGGAGCAACCTGGACATACCATCATGTATGTTCCAATCCTTCAAATGATTCAGGAGTTGTTTAAAAACACTGACATTCTCAGCAAGATTAATGACCCAAATTTGGAGACTGGTCAGTATGTGTCAAGCACTAATGGCTCTTATTTCCTTGAAAATGATTTGCTGTCAACAGGGGACCTTGTCATACCACTCCAGCTATATATTGATGACCTTGAAATTGCCAACCCGCTGGCACATCACGTAAAATTCACAAACTTTGTGCTGTATACTGGGTCCTTGCGAATGTGTCACCAAAATACAGATCAGCATTACATGCCATACAGCTAGCAATACTAGCCAAAGTGACAGACGTCATTAAGTATGGATATGCAGCTGTACTTGCTCCATTGCTACGTGGATGTGCATACTCTTGAACAGGATGGGGTCTTCATTGAAAGAGTTGGTCAGAATGTCAAAGGCACCATCTTTTGTGTTTCCGCCGACAATCTGGCTGCCCATGGATTAAGTGGCTTTGTACAGTCATTTAGAGCAGACTATGTTTGCAGATTCTGTATGGCCAAAAGAGAACAGTTTCAAGCAACTGAAGTCAGAGAAAATGTGTTTTCGCAGAGAACCAAAGCCAGTCATGACCTTCATGTAGAAAATGTTCAAGAAAGTGACACTGTAAGCAGCCACTTTGGTGTTAAAGGTAGCTGTGTCTTGCGTGAGTCTCTGAATTACTTCCATCCTATCACAGGCTTTCCTCCAGATATATTGCATGATCTTCTGGAAGGTATAGTTCCTGTGGAGCTTTCTCCCCATTAAGGGATATTGATCCAGCTGAAGTACTTCACTTTAGAGTATTTGAACCAAAAGATTGCATCATTCCCATATCAGCACACTGATAAAGTGGATGAACCTCAGCCAATTCCCAAAACATTTGGAACCTTGAGGAACAATAGGAGGCAATGGGCATGAAAATGCCACTCTCCTCCGACTGCTTCCATTAATGGTAGGCAGTGTAGTACCAGAGGGTGATGGTGCGTGGGCAGTTTTGATGGAATTGAAAGATGTGTTGGATTTAGCATTGTGCCCGTCTTTCACTGATGAAACCTTAGACTATTTTGAATCCAAAATCAGTGATCATAGGCAGGTATTGCTAGAGGTTTTTCCTGAGGTTAGGCTTCGTCCTAAACATCACTATGTGGAGCATTATCCCACCCTAGTTAAGTGTTTTGGACCCCTGCTGCATGTTTGGACCATGCGGTTTGAGGCCAAACACCGCTTTTTCAAGAGAGTGGTACATGACGTTCAAAACTTCAAAAATATT
>JAPMUY010000788.1:12500-15797 GCA_026901105.3 Galaxias olidus
ATACTGTAACTACACCACAGTAACAGAGTATACTGTAACTACACTGTAGCATAACCTACACCACAGTAACAGAGTATACTGTAACTACACCACAGTAACAGAGTACTACTGTAACAACACTGTAGAGTCATGAGGGTTTTAGACCTGAGAACAAACTTAGAAGTAACTTTGTCTAACTGGTATGAGAGGGCCCAGCGGTAACGGTGAGCGTCTGTGTGTGTGTGTGTACGTGCGTGCGTGCGTGCGTGCGTGCGTGCGTGCGTGCGTGCGTGCGTGTGTGTCAATGTGTGCGTGTGACTGTTAAAACTACAAAGCCAATACGTGCCTTCGAGATAACAGCTATCATTAAATTTGCAGGCTGTTTTCTGCTTTTCCTCAGTGTTGCTTTTAGACAATGGGAGTTAGCGTTGATGGGAAAAGCTGTTTGGCGGCGTCCCAGACCAGCCTGGTTTCAGCGGGGCGGGGAGGTGACAGAGCAGGCTCTATGGTGGAGGGAGCGCTCAGACAGAACCGGGCCCAGGCAGGGCAGCAGACAGGAGAGAGCAGAGCACACTCCGCCTATGCTGTTTGATCACTGTGATCACTGTCTGACTGAAGGGAATGAAACTCAGACACGCCCCTACAGGTGGAATAACACACACACACACACACTGCCCTCTTTAAACAGCAGTGCTGTCAGAACATGTGGGAGGCTGGGACTGGGAATGTTTGATAAATACCTGACCTTCCTTTACAGCAACTCAACCAGGGAGACAATGAAAGCTCCTCACAGACACCTCGACACTCACACACTCACACACACACACACACACACACACACACACACACACACACACACATACAGACACACAGAGACACTTCACGTTGCAACCTGACACTTTGCTTAAGCTACTTCAGTGTTTCAGACATGTTAACACAAAATCCAGATCATTTAGATCAAGGTGGAGAGAAAGAGGAAGAGAAAGGTGGAGAGAGGAAGATCTGGAAGGAAAGGTTGAGATGAATTAGTGTCGAGCAGAGAGAGAGAGAGAGAGAGAGAGAGAGAGAGAGAGAGAGAGAGAGAGAGAGAGAGAGAGAGAGGGAGAGAAAGAGAGAGAGAGAGAGAGAGAGAGAGAGAGAGAGAGAGAGAGGGAGAGAGAGAGAGAGAGAGAGAGAGAGAGAGAGAGAGAGAGAGAGAGAGAGAGAGAGAGAGAGAGAGAGAGAGAGAGAGAGAGAGAGAGAGAGAGAGAGAGAGAGAGAGAGAGAGAGAGAGAGAGAGAGAGAGAGAGAGAGAGAGAGAGAGAGAGAGAGAGAGAGAGAGAGAGAGAGAGAGAGAGAGAGAGAGAGAGAGAGAGAGAGAGAGATATAGAGAGAGAGAGAGAGAGAGAGAGAGAGAGAGAGAGAGAGAGAGAGAGAGAGAGAGAGAGAGAGAGAGAGAGAGAGAGAGAGAGAGAGAGAGAGAGAGAGAGAGAGAGAGAGAGAGAGAGAGAGAGAGAGAGAGAGAGAGAGAGAGAGAGAGAGAGAGAGAGAGAGAGAGAGAGAGAGAGAGAGAGAGAGAGAGAGAGAGAGAGAGAGAGAGAGAGAGAGAGAGAGAGAGAGAGAGAGAGAGAGAGAGAGAGAGTGTGTCTGATAGTAGATGTAGAACTGGTTTAATGAGCTAAGATCCCTCTTCGTAAAGGTGTACAAGCAGGACAGAGTCAGACCATACACACACACACACACACACACACACACACACACACACACACACACACACACACACACACACACACACACACACACACACACACACACACACACACACACACACACACACACACACACACCTCTCTGGGGTGACCAAACACACTGTGGACCCCATACCACCTCCCTCACCCCCAGTCAGAGCCAGCCCAGACTCTGGCAGTCTGGCTGTGGGGTGCCCCTCTCTGTTGAACCCACTGGGATGCAACTCTGGATCCCCGCCATGAGAACGTGATCCCTGGCAAGGGCTGGAGCTTTGGGGTGGAGGTTTGGGGTGGAGGTTTGGGGTGGAGGTTTGGGGTGGAGCTTTGGGGTGGAGGTTTGGGGTGGAGGTTTGGGGTGGAGGTTTGGGGTGGAGCTTTGGGGTGGAGCTTTGGGGTGGAGGTTTGGGGTGGAGGTTTGGGGTGGAGGTTTGGGGTGGAGGTTTGGGGTGGAGGTTTGGGGTGGAAGTTTGGGTGGATGTTTGGGGCGGAGGCCTGGATGTTTGGGGCGGAGGCCTGGATGTTTGGGGTGGAGGTTTGGGGTGGAGGTTTGGGGCGGAGGCCCGGATGTTTGGGGTGGCTGCTGGAGGTTTGGAGTGGGGGCTGGAGTAGTGGTACTGCCAGTCTGCCTGCTCTGTGCAGCCTCTTAGCCCCATTGTAGATGCCGGTCTGTGGGCAGCCGGCCTGGCCTAACAGCCACTTCAAGGACACGGCTCGTTTGGACGGCTACTCTAAGCTGGACATCTGGGGGGAGGGGTGCGTCCCCTCGCCCCCAGCCCCACTAGTGCACTGGTGTGGGGGTCAGAGCTCCATGCACTCAGGCTACTCCATAGTGGTAAGCCATGAGGAGAAAAAAACACTTTGTTTACGATTCCTCTCTCTGTCTCAAAGCATACTGTATCTCTCTCTCACACTCTCTCTCTGTCTCTGTCTCTGTCTCTCTCTCTCTCTCTCTCTCTCTCTCTCTCTGTCTCTCTATGTCTCTCTCTCTCTGTTTCTCTATGTATCTCTCTCTCTGTCTCTCTCTCTCTCTCTCTCTCTCTCTCTCTCTCTCTCTCTCTCTCTCTCTGTCTCTCTCTGTCTCTCTCTCTCTCTGTCTCTCTCTCTCTCTCTCTCTCTCTCTCTCTCTCTCTCTCTCTCTCTCTCTCTCTCTCTCTCTCTCTCTCTCTCTCTCTCTCTCTCTCTCTCTCTCTCTCTCTCTCTCTCTCTCTCTCTCTCTCTCTCTCTCTCTCTCTCTCTCTCTCTCTCTCTCTCTCTCTCTCTCTCTCTCTCTCTCTCTCTCTCTCTCTCTCTCTCTCTCTCTCTCTCTCTCTCTCTCTCTCTCTCTCTGTCTCTCTGATGTTGTACATGCTCCACAGGATGTTCCCATACATCTCCAGTAGGACAAAGGTGTCCTCAAACTGCCCGATTGGAAATGGGAAATGTAGAAACTGTCTCCTCCAATAGCAGCGGGCGACGTCACCACCTGACGTTATCCTAACGGAGTTTTAACGAGCTCCACTCTAAACTATCCTGATGTGAAAGGAAGCCTTTGGCCTTCTGGGAGCGTCCTGCGGTCGTTCCTGTGGCGACGCGCTCTTGAGTGCTGCCGGGG
>JAPMUY010000789.1:0-16165 GCA_026901105.3 Galaxias olidus
TTGCCGACAAGCTAGTCTCACAAGCCCGATATGTTGTGTCCCGCAGTTCTGAGAGACGACAGGACCAGAGGTATAAGCAATAGTAAGCTTTAATTAATACAGGATATTGAAGTAATCAATACAAAATAATAAAGTCCAGAATATAATGATATCTAATGATGACAAAATACGATGATATCAAAAGATGACTAAATACAAAGATATCAGAGGGTGACACAACGTCTGCTGTCCTGCACACACACACCGTCCCAGTATACCGAATGCCACCCATTGGGAGGGGCGCGCCCTCCTTTTATACAGTAGTTGAACACAAGATCATAAGTCAACTGGGTGGAGAGAAGTCATTGGTTTAGACTTTTGACCCTCCCTTGTTGGTGCGCAGGCTCAGTGCCTAAGCCTCTAGGCACTCCAGATGGGACCAGTCCCGAGTGCGCTGTAAGGGAGTCTACAGAGATAGTAACAATGACCATTGACAGAGCAGGGAGTGCAAGAAGACCTTAAACAAACAGATCGGAATGTGTAGGATGGCCCTGCTAAGACACAGCATACCATATATGGAATTACGTGGTCACACTATAAACATAACTAAGTGGTCTAAGAGACACACCATATACATGTAACTAAATGGTTTAATACACAGCATATAATACATGTAACTAAATGGTTTAATACACAGCATATAATACATGTAGCTAAATGGTTTAATACACAGCACACAATACATGTAACTAAGTGGTTTAACCTTAACAGATACCAATGGATTTCTCTGGTTGTGCAGTTTTATATGATGCCAATAAATAGTACCGAGCTTAAATGAGCCCGCCAGAGCTCGCGTGTAAGAGCGCAAGTTGTATGGGGAGAAAAGAAAAAAATAGGCCTATTAAAAAAACATCGAGGACATGACCTCAATGGCAGCTACGGCGCAACATAATTGGTCTTTAAAATTAGATGGACGCAATTGTTCACAAGTATATGCCTCTATTAGGCTACATACATTTGGTTTACATGGATCTTATAATGTGCTTCTTCCAACACAATTTAAAGAACTAGCCCCAACTTGTGCGTCACTCCTGAAAAGGACAGACTACGGTCACGGAAAATTAGATAGAAAAGTCAAGACCTACGTGCCTTCTTGCCTCATTCAGATGTTTATCGAGAATAATTTCAAAACAAACATACAATTTAAATACATTTCTTTCAGTATCTTTCCTTAATCCATACTGGAAGAAATGTTTTATTCAATTTGTATGTTTGTATTACATGTGTATATAGATTATTCAACAACCTGGCTTTAGCTTTGATGTAAGCCTATTACTGTTATGTTTCCTAAGCAACATCTTATGAAATACATTGTAAAAATAGCACTGTAAATTTAAAGATTTTTTTTACAGTGTACAATAAACAGCATGTGAAGTCTAGCTAGCGCATCGGTTACGACCGTCACGTCTCTTTATCTCACTAGAGCTGTTTCCCGCTGTCTCTGGTCGTATAGCGGCCTGGCTGGAGACTAATGGTACGATGCAACGCGGTATCGTTTCCATTGTTAAAGTTTGAATGTGTTCATATATCGCAGCAGATGCAATCGGATTTTTCACTACATAAAATCAGGATTTTATTACAGGTTGCTGAGGTCTTCTACATGAAATAAACGCTATATGGTCTGCGAAAAAGTAGTATTGCCAGGCAATACTTGTTTGAGAAGTAGTATTGCCACGGCAATACTGGCAATACTGACAGCGGCGGCCATGCTTCCTTCAATTTTTAAACGATGCCCTGCTGATGAAAAGCATTCCCACAGCATGATGCTGCCACCACCATACTTTACTGTAGCGATGGTGTTTCTTGAGGCATGGGCAGTGTTAGGTTTGTGCCACACATTGCGCTTTGAATTTTGGCCACATATTTCTATCTTGGTCTCATCAGACCACCAAACCTTGTCCCACATCTTAGCTGGGTCACTCTCATACTCTCCGGCAAACTTCAGACGTGCCTTGATATGGTTTACCTTGAGTAATGGCTTCTGTCTAGCCACCCTCCCATACAGGTGTAGAATATTCAATGTATGAAATCTGAGTCAAAAGGGGGCCTCGTGTTTGCGGTTCCAACCTTTGAAACCATATGTGTTTACGCTGTATGGTTGTAACTGCACCGGTAACTTTTGAGACCATATGTGACTAGGCTGTATGGCTAAAGTCAATATATGGAATCAATATATGGAATCTTTAGCACGAGAAGCATGAGGAAACCTTGTGACTGCCTGTGTTTTCGGTGGCTTAAAGTAAGATACCAGAAGGGTTGGGAGTTAGTTGTTTTTGGAGAGGAGATTTTGGGAACGGTGTGAATGGAGGGTCTTGCAAGACATGTCTATTTTGTATTGTCAAATAAAGTCACCTTTTCCAAGCCAAAAACATTGCCTCTGAATTCCTGCAAACATCGGGGTAAGTGTTATTTTAATGAGGAACAAAATACACAACACAGGCCAGTATTATGCAGAGTTCTTGATATGGTTGACTGGTGCACCTTCACTCCACTCTCAGCCACTGAACTCTGTAGCTCCCTCAAAGTGATTGTTGGTCTCTCTGTGGCTTCCCTCACTAGTCTCCTTGTTCGGACGCTGAGTTTTGAGAGACAGCCTTGTCTAGGTAGTGCCTGGGTGGTGTAATGCAGCTTCCACTTCTTCACTATTGATTCAACAGTGCACACAGAGATATACAGACACTGAAAACTTATGCAAACAGAATATTTCATTTATTTTTCTTACAAAATAATTCTAACATAAAACTAATGTCACTCTAAAATAACTGATTTTAAGGGTCAGTCTTTTAAAATAAAATATCAAACAGAACAAAATCTCAATGTATCATTTGTAATCCAAATCTGATAAGTTTCAAGGGGGTTGAATACTTTTGCAAGCCACATTATAGCTGTGTTTCAATAGTAGTTCCACTTCCCCTCATTCACATACCCTCAGCCTTGGTATGAAGTAACAACAGACGTCGCACAGAGACCACTTGGAGAACAGAGGGAAGTGATCGGGGATTTAAATGGAACGAACCAGCCCTTGTACACTTTCAGCCCAAACTGTCATTGATCGACCGCCTGTTGTAGGCTTGGCGCTACACTGCTTTTTACAAATCATCGGAAATACCTGCATACTCGTTTAAACAAGGGTTGTGCAATCAGCTGTGTCAGTTTCTAATAAACAAAAATGAAGGTTCTATCTCCCGGTAAGGCGACTAGTTCCTTTCCACCGTGCCTGTTAGCCACTTCGTTCCTCCTCAGAGTTTTCGTTGTGGTTTTTCAGCACGGTCTTTTCCTTTCTGTTAGTTAACAGCTCATGCTCCGTTTTTTAACATGTGCCTTGCTGTTTTCTTTCGCCTGCGGGCGTCGAGTGTGCAGGAAAAACATTAAACACAAAAATAAACCCTAGAAAGCCTCGGCTGGGTTAAGCCTCTCCCCTCGGAGTTGTGGGCTCAGTGGTGTGCATGCACCACGGGCGCATGGGTGTTACAGACCGTAGAGTGCGGGTACAGACTCCAGTTTTGGAGCAGCCCACCTCGTTTGTGGGGATCATAGAGACCTCTGTGTCAGACGAGCTCGCCCCTATTCTAGCGGAGGAGATAGGCTTTCCTATGGAAAGGGGTTGTGAGATACGTGGCACCGACGGAGGCACACAGCGGGTTCTACTCGGGGTATTTCCTGGTGCCGAAAAGGGGGGGGGGGGGGGGGCACGGGGTACGCCACGCCCCATGCTGGACCTGAGGCGATTAAACATCCAATTCACTGTATTCCAGTTCAAATGCTGACAATGCAACATTCGGCAGGGCAATTGGTTTACAACCATACACACAAAGGATGCTTTATTTCACATTTCGGTCCTCCCCCCACACAGGAAGTTCCTCAGGTTTGCGTTCAAAGGTCAGGTGTTGGAGTTCCAGGTTCTCCCCTTCGGACTCTCACTGGCACCCCGAACGTTTACCAAGTGTGCGGAAGCTGCGCTAGTTAAATATTGACCAGATTACGGTATACACAACACATCAGTAAAGTTGTCTCCAGCATCAAAATGCTCAACGTCATGAAAAGCATGAGTTTACGTTACTGTGAGAAGATAAGTGGAGCTGTGGCAATGAATACATTCGGTCCTAGGCATGGTTGCGACTGAACAAAAGTGGAGATGTTTTATTGGTACAGTTCTGAACCTTAGTTCGTTGTGTAAAGTTGGAAAGTTCTGAAACTTAGTTGGTTGTTTGAATAAAGGTGGAAAAGTTGTTCATTGGTTTAGGTTTGAAACGTGGGTTTTCCTTGACGTGGTATTTGACCACTTGCGGTAAGAACAAAAGCGCGCTGGTTCCGTCTTGGTGATCCAGCGGTTCCTCTTACTCACATAGACTTGGTGAAAACCTCTGAATCGTTTCGAATAACGTTGGAAATTGTGAAGTCCCGAACGTGGTTTGAATAAAGGTTCCTTTGCACTGAAATGGAAGGTTAAGTTCCAAAGTGTGGCAAGGGTTTTCCAGCCTGTAGTGAGGTCAAAGGCCTAATTCCTTTGTTCTGAGAGTTGCTGGTAGACATGCGGTCAAGAAATAGAGAGGGTGCAATTATATCAACCCGAGTAACGACAGGGTGGCCTCCCAGGTTACATGCGGGAGTTTAACAGCAATAGTTTCCTGGTTGGGAACCCTATTTAAGCTAGTTTGAGATAGGGGTGTAGGGAAGGTTACCTGGGTCATTTCAATGGCTGCATGCCAATGAGTAGAGGTGTGAATTAGTCTTATCAGTGAAATATCAGTTTACCTTACCATATCGTTGGTTTTTATTTATGATTGTACATCTGGAGTATGTTCTATATAACTTCTGCAAAGCTTACAAAATGTCATGGTGGACATTTTGATGCCAAACATGACTAGGCTAGCTAGGGCGGTTCACTTAGACAAACACATACACAATATATATATTATTAGAAATGCAACAATTGATATTACAATTTCTTCTCATTGTTAATGTCCAATAATTTCATTGATTGTTCCTTACGCAACAATATCTTAATCCCAATTTATTAATCCTTAAAATTGCAGCTGAAATTGCTGGAATAAAGTTTTATGGCCCTTTGTGTTGTAGGGTGACTGGATGACTACTTCTTGTGTGTAAATTACGCTTTATCAATTTTGTAGATTATCAATTAAGTAATAAATTAATATTATAATCGATCAAGGTGAGGAAATGTAATTACCTAGTATACGGAGCACCATCACACAGAATTTAGCTTAGGCTAACCACGGCTCTGCGAGAAACTGAATTAATCATTAATTTAATAATGTAATAGTTAATGTTTTAATCTCAATTCTGAAGTAGTGAAGTTCTACGTTACGAGAATAAATGATTGTATGAAAACTAAGATATCACACAGCTGGGTTTGAATGCAAAGCAATTCTATTTATTTACTAATCTAAAGAAAGCATGAAAATTACGGTACTACAAAGAATGACTAAATGATGACTGCTAAACTAAAGTGGTTAGAATCTAAACATACACAGTATAACAGTTAAAATATTGGCAAATTATAGTAAAAACAATACAGCATATAGGCTAATAGCATCATACGCTCAATGTTATGAATAGCTTGTGTTACGTTACTGTGAAGAGAAAGGTGTAGCTGTGGCACTGAATAGTTGGTCCTAGGCCTGCTGTTGCAGCTGGAACAAAGTTCAGAAGTCCGTGGTTTTTTGTGGGAAAGTTCTGATAGTTCCTTGTTTGAATAAACGTGGAAAAGAAATGTGGGTTTTGGGTCTTCTTTGACCTCTTTTGGTAGGAACAAAGGTGCTCTGGTTCCGCCTCGGTGATCCAGCGGGTCCTCTGACTCAGTAGATTTGGTTAAAAGCTCTGAATCATTTCGGAAAGCGGAAGTTGTGAAGTCCCGAATGTGGTTTGAATGAAGGTTCCTTTGCTCTGAAGTGGTGAAGTTAGAAAGTTAGAAAGTGTGCAAGGAGTTTTCTGGCCTGTAGTGAGGTCAAAGGCCTACTTCCTTTGTTCTGAGAGTTGCTAGCAGACTCGTGGTCAATGAATAGAGGGGGTGCAATTATATCAACCCGAGTAACCCAGCGTGGCCTCCCAGTTTACGTGCGGATGTTTAAAAGCAAAGGCTTCTTGTTTGGGAACCCTATTTAAGCTAGTTTGAGAAAGGGGTGTAGGGAAGGTGGCTGGGTCATCCGATTGGCTGCATGCCCATGGGCAGAGGTGTAGATTCTCTTACTTTGATAAGATAAGGATTGCCAGCCAGCTTGCTCATGTAGTTTTGTTTCTATTTACGCATATATACTTGGGATATGTTCTATAAAACGTTTGCAAATCTTACAAAATGTCATTGTGGACATTTTAATACCAAACTTGACAATGCTAGCTAGGATGTTTAATTAAGAAAAGAGAACACACATTTAATTATTAGAATAAACAATTGATATAACAATTTCTTCTCGTTCTCAATGTTCAATAATTTCATTGAATGTTCTTTAGGCACCAATTTCTTAATCCCAATTTATTAATCCTTAGAGTGGAAGCAGTGTGCTGTTTTGTCTAAATCTAAGGTACATTGTGTGAGAGAAACAGGCTGGCCCCCCTGGAGTGCTCACCAGGGCCATTTTGGGCCTGTTCTTTGATCTTAACCAAAGAGGGGGGAAGATTTGGTGATCGGTTTCCCTATAGTGTTGAGAGACCATGCTGGCTCCACGGGAATGTTCCTAGGGGCCATTTTGAGCCTGAGGGGGAAGATTTGGGGATTGGTTTCCCTTCATATCCCCCCTTTGGGGCATCTAGTTGCGGTTGAGAATCTGGAACTGGATGGCACATGAAAATCATTAAAGGGAACCAACCACATCACACACACACTTTTCATACATTAAGCGTTGAGGCTTTAAAATGGCTAGGCGGCTAAGCTCAGCCATAAGGGCAATAAGTAATACTTAAAGAACAGATATGCAATGTCAAGGTCCTATAATTTATAATAATAAAAATATATTATAGACAAACACACGTACCAAGTCACTTGGTTATCGTGCTTTTCTAATTGGCAGGATCGATAAGGGTTTCTACGCATTATCTTCTATTAAAGTTGCCAGGGAGTCTACTAGCTACGGGGGCAGTTAGTAGGTATGGGGATAGTTAGGGACCTGCTTTGTATGGGTATGGCAGGAAAAGGTTTGTAGTTGGAGTCTTTCTCCACCCTAACCTTAAGTGTTGTAGGTTGATTATTCGTTAAGTCGTTAAGACTCCTAAGGACAAACCAAGCTATCAGCGTTGATATATATGACCTATCCTAGCACTACACTGACGTATGATGTGGGATGTGTCCCACGTACGGGTCAGGGAGTAAAACTCGTGATCTATGGTTTCTGTGAGTGGCTAGCAAGTCTTCATTGATCGGTTTTAGGTCACTAGCTTGTGCACCCTCAAAGCGGACCAAATTTTGGATGGGTCGAGTTGGGAGGTGCCTTCTGTGAGGGTTGGTTAGAGCTGTCTTCTCCTGGGTTTCGTTTTACGCTGGAGAGTTTCCTGGGTTGCTCGTGTGCCAGTTTGATTTGGTTACGATGAACCCTCTTGTAGACGGGTTCTTTCCGTCCTTTGGTCATTTTTAGGCGATAGGCCACTGGGGAGATTTTGTATTCTGATTTCGTAGGGGCAGGGTCATTTGTTGCCGGTAGGCATTCAAACCATTTTGTGAAGGCACAGGTCACCGTGAGTAGGTATTTGATACCTCTCGATGATTTGGGTACTACTCCTATCCAGTCGATCTGGATGTTGGACCAGGGGAAGGTTGTTCCCTTTCGTTGTAGCGGTGCTTTGTGGCATGATTTGACTGGTTGGAACTGGGAGCAGACTAGACATTCCCTGATGTATTGTGCTCCATTCTTTGACATAGTGGGCCAGTAGGCTGCTTGGCGGAGTGTGTCACACGTTGCCTTGGCACCCCAGTGGCTCCCACTTGGTTTATCATGGGCGTGTACAATCTTCACCCCCCTTTGCGTCTGGGGGACGACCCCCTTTGGAGTCGGGTCGTTTTCAGAGACATGGATTAGCACGCCCTTCTTCAGTTTAAGGAGTTTCCTAGAGTTGTAGAGGATTTGCAGATCAGGCCATGTTTGGAGGGCTTGATCAGTGACTGGGTGTAGATCTGGCGCCATCAAGATCTAGATCATTGTGTGTGTTGTACGAACCCAAAGAAGGATGCAGAAATATTACATTTCCAATACGGGGGAGGCTTCTCAGTCCCTCGAGCTTTTACCCCTATCCCCCCTTATTTACACCCTTCGGAAACGGGACCTGAGGCAGCTGCGAACCGATATGGTAGGGTTCCTCGTGGATTCGCTAAGGCCCCTCCTACTATCCCTCGTCGGAAAGGGGAAACAACCTCGCAACCCACCCCGTGCATGAACCCCTGTCTCTGCGAGGCGCACGAGCTCCAGGTCTATAGAGGCCCCTTTCGAACGTGCTTGATCTCTGTTTTCTTCCCTTGTGTTGATACTCACTAGTTCTATTCTCCCCTAACTCAACTTTTGTACCGTTTTCCCACCAGAAGGAGAGGACCTTTGGGTTTTTCTTACACCCTCGTTCAAGGACAAACATCTGGGGGGAGAGGGAGCCCTATAAGCAGCCCTACGGATCGCCTCTCAAAGCGATCTCCCCCGTTGCTATAGTGTCGTTAACTGTTTACCAAGCCCAGACAATGTCTAACATTCAATCTCTTTCACCTACCTTCGTTGTCAACGTTTTGCAGCACCAGCAGACAAAGGTCGGCTCCTGCGGTCAGGAAGCTGTTGGAGGGAGGCCCAGTTTCACACGTTCAAAGCTGCTGCTCTGGGTGTCTGCGTGTGTGAGAGAACTAGGCGCGCCTATTCAAAGGCGACTGTGTCTTTAAGAGACCACCAAACTACGGGTGTAGTTAAGGCCTGTTAGACCTGAGAATTATCAGAGCCCAAAAGGGGACCAAACTATATTATTATAGTCAGAATCTCAGAGGCCGGTATTTTTTTCTCAGAATGAAAAGTTTTATTAGCAAAAGAAAACAAAGAGTATGGGGTTACACACACATGCTCTCTCCTATAAGCTAAGTGGAGCAATGGTACACGGATTTGCGTTTGTCTAAATAGCTGCAAAAGCAATAATATACTGTGCAGATAAAAATAGCAAATAAGCCAAACACACTGTACATTAATGACAAACACACAGATATTCAATGTACTCACATTAATGACAAACACAAAGAAATTCAATTAACTTATCTGAGTTCAAATACACACCAAGCATTGAGCATTGAAGATGCCTTATCCAGTCTCCAGATTGTGTGCGCTAATCGAGATCAGGAGTGAGGCTCTAGTCAGCTAGTCCGTCTCAAGATTGTTTGCGCCAATCGAGGTCAGGAGTGAAGCTCCAGCCAAGAGAGAGGCTCTTGTCGGCTATTCCGTCTCAGATTGTTTGCGCCAATCGTAGTCAGAGATAGACTCTGTTCGAGACTTTCTTGTCGGATAAGAGGTGCTTCCTGCGAACGGGTGGGGCTTTGCAGTGACTCCGCTTAACGTAAGGTTAACCCAAATGGGGTCCTGTCACTGCGCCCGCGAGGGCTTTGGACTTTCGATATTTAAAGGTATTCTAACCCCATGGCCCCTCCTTTGAACTTCAGACAAATTCTAAAAATACTTCCTCACAAGACTGTCTTGCTGCATGTCTCCCCAGCAACAGCCTTCTATACATGCGTTTTACCATATTTGTTTAACAGATCAGCAAAGCCTTTCTTTCCTGTTTCTAGCTTGACAACATTTCCTGCCTGTGGTAAGCATTGTCAGTAGAAACCTTTCCTTCTTACACAGAGATTTACATCCATTTTTGGTATCGCACAACACCCTCTCTTGGAAATCTCTGGGTTACTTGCAATACAACACATCATTATTACATCAGCATACAAAATCAGCATTAATGGTGCAGTATGTCAGTTCTAGAGAATTGGGGAAAAAATTGCAAGAATTTGAATCACAACACTCATAAAGGCCAACCTCCTGAGTCTTTGGTCCCTCCTTTCCCTCTTGGCCCGTCCCACACATGCCCGTGCGCGCTCTGACTATGAGCCTGAGCAAGGCAGTGTTTCATGAATTATGTGTATGTTGTGCATATTTTTGTTTCTCATCAACATTGCTTTTTTAAAGATTGCTTTTTGATCTGGTCTGAATCTGAGGTGAGAAACAAAATAATCCCGAACGTCTGATCGTAAATGCTCTAAAACTGAGTGGTTCACACCAAAGCAATGAGCACAGACACAAATGACCGTTTCCCTAGTAACGACATAAAGTAAGCTAACATTAACAAAAACGATTTCATAATTTGATTCCCCTATTAGTATGAGCTAGTGCATGACAATCGTTTTTATTTAGCTGCGATTGGCACTATAGCTACGTTGCCGGGTATATCCAACATGTAAACGAATAATGCCTTTTTGACATAAATCTTGTGCGATGCTTCCTAACGCTCTAAAACTGTCTTGGCAATTTGACAAGCCAAGTCTTTTGCTACGACATGCAATGACTTCAGCCGTCTTGCAACTACTAGTTCATACGCTGCTACTTTTGTCTGCAACGCGAATTGTAACAACAAGCTTGTTTGGAGGGTGACGCTGTAAGCAGGGATTTTACCTAGGAGTGTGCACGCGAGGTGATTGACAGGCAGGTAGCCCTTACTCCTTGCAAAAACTCTCCTGATTGGTTGGGGATAGGCAGTCGTCCCTCGATTTTTTAAAAGCTGAAAACAGGGCCCAGGGCGCGCCTTCTCTCTGAGCATTTGGTTTAATGATATCCTCAAGGAGGTATGTAATAAACGTAAAAAAACATAAAAAATGTAATTTATTGCTCGAAATTCAAACTTACATACTGTAGCTTTAAACACAGTTCTAGACCGTTACTTGCATTGCCGTACATCATAATCACACCGGTAAGCAGAATAAGAAATACAGCACAGTTCTAGACTGTTACTTATCAGCAGTTCTAACATCAGCTATTTATCAGTATTGATTATGTATATCATAAGCCTCATTCCAAAGCAAATCTTAGCTAAAAGAAAGCAATCTTTATTACAATAGCAAAAAAACACTCAAAATACTAACTCCGCCCTTGGTTCTTCTCCTAGCTCCATCATTGTCCCTTGGACAGGGGAGGAAAGAGAGAAGTCCCCGCAAGCCTGTTGAAACGCTGTTAAAATAGGGTTATCACAAGCTGGTGATGTGGGCCCCTCGGGGTTGCTCCCTTCACCCAAGGATTGAGCATCCCCCGGGAGGTCCAACTCTCTCTCTCTGGCAGCCAGAGCATTCCCTAGATCTCCTTCTAGGAACGGTCTTACCATGGCAAATATCTTCGGGGTTGGCCCAATCACAAGTCTTAACAGGTGACATCTCGGATTCTAACCCTGGCATCATAGGCATGGGGGTTACGGTAATTTCTACCCTGCCGGGCCAGGTGGGGTGGGTAAAAAGCACTTGAGAGACATCATTTCCTGATGGGAGCGGGTTCCACTCCCTGGCATTGACTGGTTGAAGACTATAACAAAGCAAGTCAGTTATTACATATAATGGAGAGTTCACGTTTGGTCCTGGAGCCGGTCTGGGACTAGACACTTGATGGCATGTCCAGTCTTTTCCCGGTTCTCTAGAAGCTATGCAAACGGCTACATCACAACAATTGGTATTACAATTTCTTCTTATTGATAATGTCCAATAATTTCATTGATTGTACCTTACGCAACAATTTCTTAATCCCAATTTCTTAATCCCTAAAGTTGCAGCTGGAATTGCTGGAATAGAGTTAAGGTTTTCTGGCCCTTTGTGTTGAAAGACCATGTTGGCTCCATGGGAATGTTCCTAGGGGCCATTTTGAGCCTGAGGGGAAAGATTTGGGGATTGGTTTCTCTGAGATGACACGTGTTCGAGTCCTGGTGCAAGGAGCGGAATTTGGTGTTGTTCCAATGCAACCTGGGGAATATCCTGTTATTCCTCCAGGGGCTACTTGACAACGGCAGAGCCTTTTCCACAGTCGCAAGTTGGCTTTAATGGAAAGACTGTTGGTGCTCATTCGCTCGTGTCTCGCTTCATGGTAGGTGTATGCAGGCTGTGCCCGGTGTCTAAAGCACTCACTCCCTCCTGGGAGCTCGGGTTGGTTCTGGACGGGCTGTCTCGGGCTCCGTTCGAGCCCATGGAGACTTGCAGTATAAAGGCGTTGTCACTCAACGGCTTTGTTGTTGGCCATGGCCACCTCCAAGTGTGTCAGTGATTTACAGGCCCTCTCCGTTCATCCTTCGTGTACTCAGTTTGCCCCCGGAGATGCCAATGTGACCTTAAAGCCAAACTCAGCGTTTGTGCCGAAGGTCCTGAGCATGACTTATACCTGTAACTCTAGTGAGGTGCTCCGGCTCCATCCTGATACGGATCTGCGCTCCCTGGAGTGTCTGTGCCCTGTATGTGCGCTGCTACATGGATAGGACAAGCGGATCCCGTTCCACGGATCAGTAGTTTGTCTGTTTTGCTCACCTTTCCATGGGAAGGCACTGTCCAAAATCAGACTGGCTAAGTGGTTAGTGCAGGCTATTCAGTTAGTACCTATGTATATAACCCAGGTTCTGATAAGGAGAGGAGTGAGACTCCTCTCTATGGCCCATAGGTCGTGAACATCGAACAACCCCTGATGACCGGAGGTCCATCCTTCACTCCTGACCGCTCCTCTCTAAAGTCTGCCCCATGGCTGAATGATGACTGGATTCAAATCTGGAGGGAGATGGGTCTGCTACTGTATTTATAGAGTAGCTGACGCGGGTGTGCGTGATCCCTGAAGTCTCACGAGCCTTGTTGATTACAAGGCGCTGTGGTATAAGTGTTCAATGAATAAGCTCTAAGAGCGTTTCCCATAGAGAGGAGTCTCACTCCTCTCCTTATTAGAACCTGGGTTATATACAGAACCCATAGTTTTACGTGCGTTACTGCCACCTAACCATTGATGTATTCTCTTGCACCAATTGCATACCAGCAATGCATTGTGGACGATATACACCTCTGGAGTGACCATCGTTGTTCACTCTCTCCCTCAGCCCTCCGAGGGTTGATCTCACCAAGTTCACTTCTGATTTTCAGACTAATGGAACGACACTTAAGATGGTGGTGGGGATTCCCCCGAGGGCAAGTGCCGAGGGGAAGTCAACAAGGGTATGTTGAACGGCTATTGAAACGCAGCATATGTGTCTGCAACAATGTATTTGATGTTTATTGTGTGACTGCTGTACTTTCCACTGTCCCACTGACAAGATTGAAACAGGACCTAGTCGCCATGAGGAGGTTGACTCAGTTTTGTCAGTAATTTCTTCAAATTGACGAAACTGCAGCTTGTTGTGCTGGTTTGTGACATAGCATGGCTGTGAAGGCTGAACTAATAACTACTGCATAGGACACCTTATATGGGCTAATACACACCCCTGGATTGGACTTATTTTTTATTATGTGATTGCGTCATGCAATCACATATCGTTTTCGGAAAGTCATATTATTACTATTATTATTAGGCCTATTTTTGGCGCCTTATCTATGCCCGCAGTTTTGACCCAATCGATTCCATTCTAGTGCCGACATGTCTTGGGCATTGCAGTCCATTGCGCTTACATAGAGCTAAGTGATCGGTTCACGTGTTATATTTTTAATTCTTATTTTTAATTGGTTTTTGGCCCCATTGAAATGAATGGGGAGATCGTTTTGAGTGGGAGAGAGATTTCACGGTCATATACTGCCATCTAGCATTGATGTTATGTATTTGCATGTTGTTACGTTTGTACAGACTGTCTTGGTTGTTATGTGATTGAAATGACTGGGTATAGAAAACCACACCCCCCGGTGCGGTGGGGAAAATCAGCTGCGCACATCAAACTAGTACTGGCAACGGGACTTCACTTCATTTACCACAGGCGTTCTACATATTAATAACAGCAGGAATTGTAAATGGATTACTCTCAACGGGATTGGATTTACTACAAGTACGCTGTAGCAGTAAGTGGCCTACTCTCAATTAAATGAAATGTGTTCGTTGTGTAAACAGCAAGTATTACTATATGCACTGACTGGTTTATGATAGCTTTCTCAGTTCTGGAATGCTGCGAAAAAACATCTTAATGTCCAAATTAAGACATTGGCTAACATATCAAGGGTTCCCCACAATGCATACGTGCTGCTGTTAAATTAATTTTTTTAGTTTTGATTTAGTGAACTCTAGCATGCTTGTTAAACCATACAGACGGAACTACTGATGATACTGTGACCATTTTGCAAATTATTATTACAGCCCCTTATTAGCCAAAGTTTCATAGTTCCGTTTTCTTCATGCTAAGATAATAATTAGCGAGGCAACACTATTATAATCACCACGTAATTAAAGAATCTGCGTTTTGGATGGGTTTTAGGTAAGCTGTGTAGATATTTAGATAAACCTATGCTACTTATAATGTACGGAACGCATGCAGTAGCCTAATTATGTCACTCTCCCTTCTAACAAATTGTTTTACATCTTGAATGTCCCACAATTTCTTAAATTACATGATAAAACTGAGGTAGGCTACTTATGTTTTTACCAGAGGAAGTCTAGCTTGTATGCACGTATGTTAACAAACATTTTATTGCGGTCACTAGGCTGCAGTATACACAAGGGTATAAGATTCATCTTGGTCCTTCATTGCAGCTCCCCTTAAGGCTTAGAAAAATATAATTATAATTAGCATAGTATACGTTTGCGAGATAATGCATTTCAAGATATCCTAATAATAATGACGTAAATGCTTGTAGATTATAGTTTGCCATAGTATCTAACTAGCCATACAATGCGATTAGTCTTGTTACGGCCACGGTGTGAATAATTTTTATGGTGTATTTAGCTGCAGTATCATAACCACAATGACAAGCACAAAGGGAAGGATAGAGTTCTTCATAAAGCTTTTTACATCGCCGAGTTAGTGTACGATGGAGCTCTCCATAGCTCTACATCAAGGAAGGTTATTCACCTGCAGTTAGGCTAATTGTAAGACACTTTACACTGAATGTGAGTTCGGCTGTATTTGTTTAACGTTAAAAAATAATTGTGGTGACTTGAATTGGATAGTGGCGGTTAACACGTACCAAGTGTTTCCATAAGGCATTCAACAGCGGTGCAGTTTTTTTTGTTTTTCAAGACTCCATAAATGAAAGCTTACTGATAATACTGCAAAAGATCATTAGGTTAGGACTTCTCACGCTATACTGTGCTTAGCCAGACCTAGTGGGAGTACCGTCAACAAGGAGTTCATTGTGTTGTGTTTATACTACTGCTTACTGCATGTGAATTCTATTTGTCTTAAGTGGACGTTATCTAGCTGAAGTGTGCTTAGCTAACTATTATCCCCTTAAAGGCACCATAAATAATTGCTTGCTGCAAAACGAACTCCTTTATTTGTCACCATAGTGCGATTGAAACGGTGAAATCCAACACGACAAAGTAGTGTAGTAGAATGAACAGACTGTCTATTTAAACAGTCAGCAGCACAGTCACTAAGATTATTTAAAATGTATTTCAATGGTAAAATAATCAGTATCGAACAAGCAATAACACTTAAGACAATAGACTGCTGCTGATTTTATGTCTGCGGCGCTGTACACGTGTGATATGCCATCCTTCAGAAGCCATACCGGGAAGGTTGAGCTAACACAATGACGTAGGGACGGTCGCAACACTTTTTGCATTTCTCTGTTACTCTGAGACTAATTGACATAGACCAGCCAAACATATTAAACTTATATCTGTCTTCTAATTACCCATACAATTTAAAGATGACTAGATATGACATATACAGTACTGTGCATAAGTTTTAGGCAGGGGATGCTGTTTTGAAGGCGAAGGGTGGTCACACCAAATGTTGATTTGATACAGATTTGCTTTTCCCTCACTTTGTATTTTATGAATTGTAAAAAAAAATAAACAATTAACATTTATCCTTTTATGTATTGTTTTTTTCTAACTTTAAAGACATCACACTTGCCTAAAACTTTTGCACAGTACTGTAGTTCACAATATTTATATGAATGGAAGAAGTCAGATGTTGCAACTGGCCCCAAGTGAGCGTTTAGACTTGT
>JAPMUY010000791.1:0-158256 GCA_026901105.3 Galaxias olidus
ATTATAGTTTGCCATAGTAACTGCGATTAGTCTCGTTACGATACAGCCACGGTGTGAATAACTTTGGTGTAATCCTGGGTGTAGTGGAGGGGGGAGCGCGTCGGAGCAGCGCTCCGGAACTTCTCACAATAATAAAACACAAAATATATTTTGAACTATCACTACAGCCACAAAGACGCAAGCGAACTTACTAAAACAAGGCAACAGCGCCAATGTCTATCTAGGGCAGTGAATGTGCCTCTCGCTTGTGGTACTGATAGCAACACAAAAAATATGTCTCGGCCAACCTGGATAATCTGCGGTCAAAAAAGACTGACAGCCATAGGCGGCGGGTACGTAGCCTAGAAGGCTAAGCCTTCCCTAAACTTGTAATCTTATAATAGGCCTAATAATAATAAAAAATAATGATGATCTAACTGCGTGGTTACATTAGTGATAGAAACATAAATCAAACAACCGTATTGGCAAGGCTAACGTACCCAAGACTTGCGTTTAAATGTTCGGGATTGTCAATACTTTAACCCAACAATTTCTAAAAACAAAGCTGTGCATAATGTTTGTGATTATAGTGCATAATTGCTGCAATATGAACATAGTTAGTTGTCCTCCGTGGTCGTTACGTAAAACAAGTTTGATAGTTATAAAATATAGCAGTCCGCCTATTTTTACTGTGTTGCATTTTTAGCAGTGCCTTATTGTTTGCCAGTGCATATTGTATGAGCAGGTTGTCCTCCGTTGGTGTTAACATAGTTGGTCAAATATTGGCTTTCCCAATCATCAGCCTTCACTCGTAACCTATAGGGATGCATCATGCTTTATATTAATTTGAATAATCATGAACCCAGACTGAACCCAGACTGTGATCCTTGGTCAAGATCACACCGACCAGCAGAGATTCCACAAACGCCCAGGCAGATTTGTCCAGGTAAAATCATTCGAGCCAGATTGGCTTTGGCCGTTTTTACGAGTCACTCCCTATATAGACTATAGGTCCGACAGCAAGAAACTGTAGTTTGGTTATACTGACTGTTCATGCTGGTTGCACTTGAACAATGTGATGTTGTCCCGGTGCCAAAATTTAGAATTTTTCTTATATGCCTTGCAGTTACTTTGAGAATTGTATGTTTGTGTTGTTTAAAAAAATAACAGTGACAAAGGGAGAGATAGAGTTAAGGCAGAATAAGTTCTTCATAAAGCATTTTACATCACCTGAGTAAGAGGTAGTGTACGATGGACTCCCATCCACCTGCACTTGTGCCAAATTCGACAGGCATGTTTTTTTTTTAGAGAACGTTAACCTTCCAATTTGGATGTTAACCTTATTTCCATGGAGTTAAACATTGGCTTCTTAAGTCTTAAGTTAGTCTTAAGTTAAGGCACCATAAATGATAGCTTACTGCCTGGTAATACTGCAAAAAGCAATAGGTTAGGACACCTCATGCTACGTCACGCTACGCTAGACTTAGTGGGAGTACCGCTAACAAGTTCATTATGCCATGTTTATACTGCTGCTTACTGCATGTGAATTCTATTTGTTTAAGTGGAGGTTAGCTAGCTTAAGTATGCATAGCTAACTATTATACCCTTAAAGGCACCATAAATAATTGCTTGCTGCAAAACTAACTCCTTTATTTGTTACCGTAGCGCGATTGAAACGCCCAAATCCAACAATACAAAGCAGTGTCAGAATGAACAGAACAGACTGGCTGATACACGTATATTTAAACAGGCGGCAGCACAGTTTTATTAAGATTATTTAAAATGTATTTCAATGGTAAAATAATCAGTATTGAACGAGCATTAACACCTAAGACAATAGACTACTGCAGATTTTATGTCTGCAGCGCTGTCCACTTCTGATACGATCACCATGATGCCTTAAAACGAAGGTTGAGCTAACACGAGGACGTAGGGGAGACTGGGGACGGTTGCAACACTTTTTGCATTTCTCTGTTACTCACAGACTAATTGACATAAGCCAGCCAAACTTGTACATATTAAACTTAAATCTGTCTTCTAATTACCCATACAATTTAAAGACGACTACATATGACATATAGTTCACAATATTTACATGAATGGAAGAAGTCAGATGTTGCAACTGGCCCCAAGTGGGCGTTTACCCTTGTGTTCAGTTCTGCGCTGTCCACCAACACACGAGGATGTAGTAGTGCTGCAGCGGTTATTTTAGGGGGCTGGCCACCGCACTGCCTGGTTGCTGATAGTGGAAACGCAGTCAAATCCGCATTTTCTTGTGGAAATGCATTTCTAGTTATTATTATTATTATTAGGCCTATTTTTGGCACCTTAACTACGCCCGCTATTTTTGAATTATTATTTTTAATCAGTTTTTGGCCGCATTGAAATGACTGGGGAGACAGTTGTGACTGGGGAGAGAGATTTCACGGGCATATACTACCATATATTATCTGTTATCTTGATGTTATGTAATTGCATGTTGTTACATATGTGTACTGACTGTCTTGGCTACGCCGAACACCATTTCACTGCATCAATGAATGACTCCATTTTGTTATTTGACATGGCGTCAGAAGTGGGATAGCTAACTTACAAATAACAAGAACACCGCGCCAGTTCAGGACATCTGCACGAATGCGCCTGTGAGTATGTAATAACAGCTCCACCATATCGCTAATTATTCCATAGTAAGTTAGCTAGTTTCTAGTTAGCATTAGCACCTAGCCATGGATAGACGCTCCCCCCTCCTGCTGTATTGAACGGCAGTTGCATAGTGTTTCATGTTCACTAGCTATCAAGAAGTGAGTGTTATTGAAATAATAACTGCTTAGAATAGTCGATGTAAACCACAATACTAGAGCCAATTTTGGTATTATGTAACGTCATACGCTAAGCCATGTCAGTTAGCAAGCTCAAGAAAAAGAGACAAAGTGCGCATGATCGGTTCACATGTTATTCTCTTATTTTTAATCGGTGTTTTGCACCCAGCCATGCATTGAAATAGAGAGCGCAGTATACGTTCCATCTGTATGGTTGTAGCGCTCATCGTTCAGTCTTCTTAGATATAAACTTGTCTGGAGCAAGTTATATAATACGTACAGAGTAGCCCTATTGAAGTGGAGAAATAACGATGGTGGATCTAACCTAGGAGTTAATACTAACAGGTCCAACACAATAACCCAAGTCAAGGAATGTAGTCATCATTACAGCTGGGTATTGAAGTTATACATTTGCATAATATCCCATGAGCTTTTTTTTTTTTTGGTTGGGGGGGGGGGGGGGGGGGTTCTTTGAACACTACTCATTAATGTTACCTCTCAAATCGCTTTTACGTATGTATGGTAGAGTAGAGTAACTCTACTACAGTGAGGTTTTTTTTTTTCTTTTTTTTTGGGGGGGGGGGGGGGGGGGGGGGGGGGGGGGGGGGGGGGGGGGGGGGGGGGGGGGGGGGGGGGGGGGGGGGGGGGCAGGGCAACCGTGATTTTGAACACTACTTATTAATGACTACCTCCCAAATCGCTGCAAATTGCGTATTGATGATTTGAACCCAAAGCTTAGTGCACGAGCTTGACGTGTGGCAGGGTTATAATAAATGCATTGTCAGTGAAAGCCCAACCTATATAAAACCAAACAATAGTACTAAGTCATCGTAAAACAATCTGGCACCAATAAGCAACCCTGTCAACAAACAGGGTCTGGCCTGCAGTCAACTTGTGCTGCAGGGGCAGGTTTTGCAAGCTAATGCAGTCAGTCTAATAACTGCGATGCATCACATCGCATTTGCTCAGGGAAATGCATTTTCTAGTTTAGACCAGTTACCTTTCCCCAGCACCTAATTTTTCTATTAGTATCAACTAATTTAGAACCCCAATCAAGCCAAATATACTGCATTAATATTATAATTTTTCTTCCTCTGGCTAATCACTCTGTCTTGTCTGTTTTTATTTACAGGGGAGAAGGACAGGGGGTGAAGCTCCTTTCTTTTACCCTGTTTTATGCCAATCCTGGCAGTTACTGTCAGCCTCCAGAGCCATGAGACAGAAGTTGAGAAAAAGACCTGGAATGGAAGAGTGTGTTATAAGCCCAAACAGGGATAACATTAGGCATGCTACAAAATAAGTATTCTCGGATCCAACCAACACTTTTGCATGGCTTTGCCAGGAGCTAGAAAGCAAGTACCCAAGAACAGAAAAGGTTGTAATATAGTGTAAGAGTATAGCTGAGTGCTCACTGCTGTAGTTTGCTGTTTTCAGACCCTGGGAAAGAGTGCATGTTACCCAGAAGGAGCCAAACATGCATCTGCAAACAGGTGTACCCTTCAGAGACAGCAGAGGATGTCAAACTGCACATTATCAACTCGCTCTAATACCTGTTTCTTTGTTGTAATTGTGCAAAAAAGACATCTGACAGCATAAATGCAAACGAGGCTAAGATGGGTGATATAAAATACGGAATTAAACAAACGCATGAGAGAAAACCATGTTATTAATTACATAAGTACACAATTAGTGCTGAAAATAAGTAACATATGAGATGAATTAGTGAAAAGGGCACAAGGATGGGATGTAGTGACAACAAAAAGTACCTGCAACAAAATTGTGAAATAAAGACAAATCTGACAACATAAGTGCGAATGAGTCAAAAGATAAGTCATATAAATATAGGCCAAGTAAAAGCTTGACCTGCGGTTAGTACATAATGGTTTAAATTAGGTAGTGTTTCTTTAAAGTTCGGTAATTAAACAGGAGAGAGCCTCCCTTACAGGTCAAAAATAAATAAAAACACTCCTGTTTGTTGCATTGAAGTCACAGTCGATCATGGGATAAATGCTGATCCTGATCTTGAAGGTTGCAGCAATTGGGGAGAAAGTTATTCCTGACAAAAACCAACTACCAACAAGTTGCAAATGTATAATTGTTGGCTACTTTAAAATGTTGACTATGGTTAGCTGCTCCTCAGATCTCTACAGGTATATGTAGGTTAAACTGAGACAGCCATCTTAACACATTTCTGGACAACATTCATAACTTTGTTTTCCAGGCAAAAAGAACATGGATGGAAATTGGTAAATAATATATACATATATTAGGTTCCTGGGCACAGACCGAGATTGACACAACAGTAACAGTTGGGATTCTGATCCGTTTATTAGAAAAACTACGTGCAACAGCTGTTGCTGTCCCTGCTGCTGCTGCTACTGTAGTCGGGGAATGTTTTATGTCGCTTTTGTTTTGTGTCGCTTTTCTTTGCTGCCGCTTGCCGCCTCCCCAGCACTCTCCAACCTACTGAAACGAAACCGACACCCATAATTAGCATTTCAACTAATCAGATTGAACTCATCTGGCAATCTGTCAGTGGAATGCCTCACCACCACGGTCCTGCAGCGCCCTCCACTGGACAGATGCCGCCACAACCCTCACAATATATATACAAAACTATATATTGAAGCAGGCCTGATTCTAGCCTGCTAGATAGCCTAGTCATAAGAGAATCGGACTTGTAACCGGACGATTGCCAGTTCGTGTCCCGCACCATTTGACAAAAAATTTTGCAATCTAAATTTATATTTTATACAAATTTGTTCCAGTCCATACACGAGTTAGAACAGGTTATGCTTTTGAATGTGTGGTTTTTCAGGACCAGTACTATGCATTAACTTGCTTTGGCATTGCCATGTGGACACACATTTCAGCCGCTTGTACTCGCAACCTTATTCTTTCGGTCACTACCCAAAGCTCATGACCATAGGTGAGGGTTGGAACGTAGACCGACTGGTAAATCGCGAGCTTCGCCTTTCGGCTCAGCTCCTTCTTCACCACAACGGTCCGGTACAACGCCCCCATTACTGCTGATGCTGCACCAATCCGCCTGTCAATCTCACGCTCCATTTTTCCCTCACTTGTGAACAAGATCCCGAGATACTTGAAATCCCTCGCTTGGGGCAGCAACTCACTCCCAACCCGGAGAGAGCACTCCATCGTTTTCCGGCAGAGAACCATGGCCTCAGACATCGAGGTGCTGACTCTCATCCCGACCGCTTCACACTCAGCTGCAAACCGCTCCAGTGCATGCTGAAGGTCACAGTCTGAAGAAGCCAACAGAACCACATCATCTGCAAAGAGCAGAGAAGCAATTCTGAGGTCCCCAAACTGGACACACTCCTCCCCCATGGCTACGCCTTGTGATTCTATCCATGAAAATCACAAACAGTACCGGTGACAAGGGGCAGCCCTGGCGGAGTCCAACACCCACTGAAAAGTATCACTCCGGTTATATAGGGACCGTATGGCTCGTAGCAATGGCCCCGGTACCCCATACTCCCGCAGCACCCCCCACAGGACTCCCCGGGGGACAAGGTCATAGGCCTTCTCCAAGTCCACAAAACACATGTAGACTGGCTGGGCAAACTCCCATGCCCCATGGATCCGAGGTTTGACAATCGGCCGTAGTCTTCTTTCCAACACCCTGGCATAAGCTTTCCAAGGTAGGCTGAGAAGTGTGATACCCCGATAATTGGAGCACACCCTCCAGTCCCCCTTTTTAAAAATGGGAACCACCACCTCGGTCTGCCATTCCAATGGTACTGTCTCCCACCTCCACGCGACACCGAAGAGGCGTGTCAACCAAGACAGCCCAACAATGTCTAGAGCCTTCAGCATCTCGGGGCAAATCTCATCCACACCCGGCGCCTTGCCACTGAGGAGCTTCCCAACTACCTCAGTGACTTCTGCTAGCAATATGGCTGAGACTTCCCCCGAGTCTTTGAACTCTGCCTCCTCCGCAGAGGACGTGTTGGCGGGGTTAAGAAGTTCCTCAAAGTGCTCCTTCCACCGCCCGACAATATCCCCAGTCCGGGTCAGCAGTTCTCCTCCCCTACTCAACAAAGCCTGGGCCAATCCCTGCTTTCCCTTTTTGAGCCGCCTAACAGTTTGCCAGAACTTCCTTGAGGCAAACCGAAAGTCCTTCTCCATAGCCTCCCCGAACTCCTCCCACACCCGGGTTTTTGCGTCTTTGACTACCGAAGCTGCAGCCCTTCGGGCCACCCGGTACCCGTCTGCTGCTTCAGGAGACCCCTGGGCCAACCAAGCCCGAAAGGCCTCCTTCTTCAGTCTGACAGCTTCCTTCACCGCTGGTGTCCACCAGCAGGTTCTTTGGTTGCTGCCACGACAGGCACCGACAACCTTCTGACCACAACTCCTAGCAGCCGCTTCCACAATGTAGGTTTTGAACATGGTCCACTCGGAATCAATGTTCCCAACCTCCCCCAGGATGAACGAGAAGTTCTTCCTGGGTGGGAGTTGAAGACCTCACGGACAGGGTCCTCAGCCAAGACGTTCCCAATTCACCCTCACTACACGTTTGGGTTTACCGGGTCTGTCCGGCAGCCTCCCCCGCCATCTGATCCAACTCACCACCAGGTGGTGATCCGTTGACAGCTCAGCTCCTCTCTTTACCCGAGTGTCCAAGACATACGGCCCCAGGTCTGATGATACGACCACAAAGTCGATCATCGATCTGCGGCCTAGGGTGCTCTGGTACCAGGTACACTTATGAATCTTCCTATGCTCGAACGTGGTGTTCGTTATGGACAATCCATGCCTAGCACAGAAGTCCAACAACAAAGTACCACTCTGGTTCAGATCGGGCAGACCATTCCTCCCAATCACCCCTCTCCAGGTTTCTCCATCAGCACCCACGTGGGCGTTGAAGTCCCCCAGCAGAACTATAGAATCAGCAGATGGTACCCTTTCCAGGACCCCACCCAGCGACTCGAAGAAGGCCGGATACTCCAAACTGCCATTTGGTGCATAAGCACAAACAACAGTCAGAGCCTTGCCCCCCAGCGACTCGCAGTCGCAAAGAGGCGACCATCTCGTTCACCAGGGAAAACTCCAATACAACAGTGCCCAGCCGGGGACTTGTAAGAGCGCCCACACCTGCCCGGCGCCTCTCACCCTGGGCGACTCCGGAAAAGAAAAGAGTCCAGCCCCTCTCCAGGACTTGGGTTCCAGAACCAGTGCTGTGCGTAGAGGTGAGCCCAACTATGTCTAGTTGGTACTGCTCCACCTCCCGCACTAGCTCCGGTTCCTTTCCCACCAGAGAGGTGACATTCCACGTCCCTAGGACCAGTCTACGATGCCAGGGGTCAGCACGCCTAGGTCCCCGCCTATGCCTGCCACTCGATTTGCATTGCACCCGACCCCGATGTCTATCCCTGTAGGTGGTGGGCCCACAGGGCGGCTCCATGTTGTTTCTTCGGGCTGTGCCCGACCAGGCCCCATGGGTCAAGGCCCGGCCACCAGACGCTCGCCGGCGAGCATCCCCCCCGGGTCTGGCTCCAGCGGGTAGCCCCGGTTTCCCTATTCCGGGCAAGGTGCCACAGTGCCGTTTGTTATTGTGTGTGTGTGTGTGTGTGTGTGTGTATTAATAATAATAATAATAATAATAATAATAATAATAATAATAATAAATTGTATATGTAAAGTACTTTACATTGCAAAAACAATCTCAAAGCACTACAACATTTAGACAACATAAAATATATACAATATTGATAACGCTTGAACAGAAAAACAGAAAGGAATTTAAAAATAAAATAACAATATAAAAAAAGCAGAAGGCTTTCTGAAATAGAAAGGTTTTTAGGCCTGTTTTAAAAGAGGAGAGTCTGTGGCATCCTCAGATGGTCTGGGAGGGCATTCCACAGACGGGGGGCTGCAGCACTGAACGCCCAGTCGCAATTGAGCGGAGCTTAGTTTTAGGGGTAAATAGAAGCAGGCCTCAGACCTTAGACAGCGGGAGGGTCTGTGGGGTATGATTACCTCTTTGAGGTTAGAGAGATCATTGCCATATAAGCATTTGGAAGTCAGCAAAAGTTTTTTTAAGTTTATTCTGTAGAGGACAGGGAGCCAGTGAAGAGAAGACATGATTGTAATATGTTGGTACTTCCGCACTCTGGTAATAAGCGTTGTGTTATTTTGTAGGCTGGGTATCGGGACTGATCTCCCGATTCAATTTCAATTTACAAGGTCCCGATTCGATTCGATATGGTCTCGATTCAATATCGATTCAATATCAATAAATTGAAAGTGATGATTACAATACCAAGATTCCTTATAAAATATTCTAACAAGCTGAGCAACTGAATGGGAAGGGTATCTACCATACCCTACAAAACTTTTGCCAGTGGAAACTCAAAAATAACTGTTCCACTCCGAGCCAACCCGACCCGTTACCTAGTGCTTGATGGAAATGAGTCATCATAGTCCGCATATGCGCGGACTGTTTTACATTGGAATTAATTCATACCTCTGCCGTATCGCATACAATTTGACGCACTAATTGAGAAGGATTAAAAGCCTAAACGCCTATAACATTTAGTGAAATCTACACGCATTCACTGACTAAAAGCTAGATCTCAGGTTTAAGAATCAATTGCGAATCAACCAACATGAAAATCGAGATGAATCGGAAAATCTACTTTTTTACCCAGCCCCATTATTTTGTGCCAAAACCATTGCATGAATTATAAAGTATGAATCTGAAATTCAAAAGTGCGTAAGTAAACTGCCGAAGAACGGAAAACTTCAAAATTCAGAATAAACATGTTGCTACAGCTGCATACTGTATCTACTCATACGCAAGATTAAAGCTGAGCTGCATGAACAGCCAGCCAAATACTATGCTTATTTATCCGATGAATGTATGGAGTTATTTAAAAGAGTGCTGGTGGCTGTGTGCACTAGGGTTTTGTTGAGACTGGAAACATGACGAAAAATGTTATATTGGAAAAGATTTTGCAATCTTTTTTTATGAATTTTTTAGTTTAGCTATATATAGTTTGTACCTTTTTGGAAAATTAAACTGCTTCGCCTCAGATACCTACATTTGGGCCAACAATTCTTTCCCGGCTTGTGACAACAAGGCATTATCCAAAAGTTTCCTAATAACCTATGAAGATTCTGACACTATCCTAGCTACTTATTTGCCTCCTTTGATATCTGTTCTAAAGAAAGACAATGATTGTGGGTCATCCCACTCATGCATACACAGTACTGAGTTGATCCTTTAGTCTAACAGCATGCTATCAAGCAGGGGCGTGTCTACTAGTGGACTGGGTGTATGTTGCGCACACAGCGATAAGCCTTGCCCACCCAAGGAATCGGCTGGACATCCAGTGAAATCTTAATTTTAGCGTTCATGGTTTTCTGTAATTTTGTCATTGGTCATAACAAATGTACTACTTTCCTATTGGCAATTTTAAATGTGCGTATGTGCTGAACGCCCCAGTATGCTTGAAACTAAAACTAAATAGTCGCTTTGGTTTTTTGTTTGTGAGGGTGTGCACAGCTCAGTTTCTTTTAGCTTGATGAACACGGCAAAAGTGAACACCAGCAAACATTATATGTGATTGGTCCAAATATATGGTGGGAGGTTAGCCTAACTATGCGAGAGGTTTGGAAGGCTGCTGTTTCCGGGTACATCATTTAAACTTTTTGTTACGTTCACAGCAGCACTCATTTAGAAAAGTTTGGAATTTTAACGAGTAGAGAACTATGAATACTTTTGAGCTTCACTTTATTAGCTTAGCTAAAGAAGTTGAATAGAAGAATATGAGCACATTTATTACTCGTCCAATGGAGATCAAAAGGACAGCCAAATGTTGCTTAGTTCTTGGGGCGAAACCGCAACATTTATTCACACATGCTGTACAGATGTGGTTCAGTGAACTTCAAAACCTGTTTGTAGCTACCTACTCTTAGCAATCCAATTAAAACTGTTACTACCTTTAATTGATTGCATTTGATGTGGCGCTTTTTAAGACACCTAAAGCGCTTCACACTGTAGTTTAAACTGGACTCAGTTAGCACACACCTGGTTCTCGGTCTCCCAGACAACAGATGCTGTTGGAAAAAGTCTACAATATCGATTTTTTTACGGTAAATACAGTGGCTGAGTACATAACATTAAGGGCAATTTGTGTCTATTTGGCTGTCTCATAGGATTTGGTGCAGTACACACACACGACCTAGAACGAGAGCTGTGTATGTGAGGAGTTGTATGTATGAGTTGTCTATGTTATTTTATATTAAGTATTTGTATGTATATACCATTCATTGTGTGTCCCTCTCCTCTTTAAAGACGGTGCAATTTGTCCAGGGTATCTTTGTTGAGAAGTACGACCCCACAATAGAAGACTCATACAGAAAGGTAAGGAGAAGAAGACGGAGTCATCCCACAATGTGTGTCTTTCAAAAATACAAAAGAAAGGTATTGTGAAATAAATAAAATTTGCTACGCACTAGTTCTGCACTAAAATTTTGACAATACTTGCCATGAACCACTCACAATTGCTCACTATTAAGCCTTCTGGAGGTGTCGTGGGCTCAGCATCAGGGATGGAGGGTGCCCACTTGAAAATCCCAATGACATAACTGCTCTTAACACTAGTCCATTCTGAAATATTGGCTTTTGAAGTGCTCATCTTATAGTATAGCATAATGGATCTTATAACATCCTATCCTGTGTATATTGAAATGTGGCACATTATTCACGACCAGGAAAGTTGGTTGAATCACCGGTCATAATAGCAGCGCAGATTACGGAGAAATAAACAATAAAGTAAATCTTCCCAGCAAAAATAACCAATATACCATGGATCTAGTGCCTTTGATTAGCTATTGATTTTGCCTCCGTTGCTAACTAGTTAAGTTGCTTTGACAATTTTATCCTCTTTGTCTCTTAACTTGGTCTCCATATCCGTGAGGGCTGGAGACCTATTATAGAATACCGAGTGCCGAGACCTCCTGGGCCAAGGAGGCATTTGACAGCTAAGCAGCTAGCTAGCTAATATAATAATATTTCATATCGTCACCTTCTTAAACTAATGGCCTAAGTCATATTTTAAAGTGTTTGAAAAACTGAAAAAACTGAACCAAATATAGAATATACAGTGCATCCGGAAAGTATTCATACCCCTTCACATTTTCCACATTTTATTATGTTACAGCCTAATTCCAAAATGGATTAAATAAAAAAAAATTCTCAACATTCTACATACAATATGACCAAGTGAAAAAAGATTTTTTGAATTTTTTTTTGCAAATGTATTAAAAAATAAAAAAAATAAAATCACATGTACATAAGTATTCACACCCTTTGCTGTGACACTCAAAATTGAGATTAGGTGCATCCCATTTCCACTGATTCCCTTGAGATGTTTCTACAACTTGATTGGAGTCCACCTGTGGTAAATTCAATTGATTGGACATGATTTGGAAAGGCACACACTTGTTTATATAAGGTCCCACAGTTGACAGTGCATGTCAGAGCACGAACCAAGTTATGAAGTCCAAGGAATTGTCTGTAGACCTCCGAGACAGGATTGTATCGAGGCACAGATCTGGGGAAGGGTACAAAAAAATGTCTGCAGCGTTGAAGGTCCCAACGAGCACAGTGGTCTCCATCATTCGCAAATGGAAGACGTTTGGAACCACCAGGACTCTTCCTGGAGCTGGCCGCCTGGCCAAACTGAGCAATCAGGGGAGAAGGGCCTTGGTCAGGGAGGTGACCAAGAACCCGATGGTCACTCTGACAGAGCTCCAGTGTTCCTCTGTGGAGATGGGAGAACCTTCCAGAAGGACAACCATCTCTGCAGCACTCCACCAATCAGGCCTTTATGGTAGAGTGGCCAGACGGAAGCCACTCCTCAGTAAAAGGCACATGACAGCCCGCATGGAGTTTGCCAAAAGGCACCTAAAGGACTCTCAGATCATGAGAAACAAAATTCTCCGGTCTGATAAAACCAAGATTGAACTCTTTGGCCTGAATGCCAAGCGTCATGTCTGGAGGAAACCAGGCACTGCTCATCACTTGGCCAATACCATCCCTACAGTGAAGCATGGTGGTGGCAGCATCATGCTGTGGGGGTGTTTTTCAGCGGCAGGAACTGGGAGACTAGTCAGGATCAAGGGAAAGATGAATGCAGCAATGTACAGAGAGATCCTTGATGAAAACCTGCTCCGGAGCGTTCTGGACCTCAGACTGGGGCGAAGGTTGACCTTCCAACAGGACAATGACCATAAGCACACAGCCAAGATAACAAAGGAGTGGCTTTGGGACAAGTCTGTGAATGTCCCTGAGTGGCCCAGCCAGAGCCCAGACTTGAACCCGATTGAACATCTTTGGAGAGATCTGAAAATGGCTGTGCACCGACGCTCCCCATCCAACCTGATGGAGCTTGAGACGATCTGCAAAGAAGAATTGGAGAAACTGCCCCAAAATAGGTGTAGCAAGCTTGTAGCATCATACTCAAGAAGACTTGAGGCTGTAATTGCTGCCGAAGGTGCTTCAACAAAGTATTGAGTAAAGGGTGTGAATACTTATGTACATGTGATATTTTTTTTATTTTTTTTTTATACATTTGCAAAAAATTCAAAAAAACTTTTTTCACTTTGTCATTATGCGGTATTGTGAGTAGAATGTTGAGTAATTTTGTATAAATTACATTTTTTCCGTTTTTTTACGTTCATTACATACCTCCTGGAGGATATCAATACATACAGCATCACCCTCCAAACAAGCTTGTTACAATTCACGTCGCAGACAAAAGTAGCAGCGGTGTGAAAGTACTTGCCAGGCAGCTGAAGTCGTTGCATATCATCGCAAAAGACTTGGCTTGTCAAATCGCCAAGTGCAGGAAGTTTCGCGCCAGATATATGTCAAAAGGGCATTATTTGTTTACATGCATATGTTGGATATACTCTGCAACGTATAGTAGCTATGGTTCCAATCGCAGCTAAATAAAAACGATTGTTATGCACTTGCTCATACTAATAGGGGAATGAAATTATGAAATTGTTTTTGTTAACGTTAGCTTACTAACTATATGTCGTTACTATGGAAACGGTCATTTGTGTTTGTGCTCGTTGCTTTGGTGTAAACCACTCAGTTTTAGAGCGTTTATGATCAGACATTCGGATTCTTTTGTTTCTCACCTCATCAGACATGGCTTTATGCATTGTTGGTGAGAACCAAAAATATGCACAACATACACATGATTCACGAAACGCTCAGGCTCATGAAGTCAAGTCAGCGCGCACGAGCATATGTGGGATGGGCCATTGAGAGGGATAGGAGAGACCAAAGATTCAGGAGGTTGGCCTTTTTGAGTGTTGTGATTCAAACTTGCAATGTTTTCCCCAATTCTCTAGAACTACATACTGCACCTTCAAGTGTTATTGCTTGTTCAATACTGATTATTTTACCATTGAAATACATTTAAAATAATCTTAGTTATTGTGACTGTGCTGCCGCCTGCTTAAATAGCCTACATGTATCAGTCTGTTCATTCTGACACTACTTTGTCGTGTCGGATTTCGCCGTTTCAGTCACGCTATGGTGACAAATAAAGGAGTTCGTTTTGCAGCAAGCAATTATTTATGGTGCCTTTAAGGGGATAATAGTTAGCGAAGCACACATCAGCTAGATAACGTCCACTTAGACAAATAGAATTCACATGCAGTAAGTAGTAGTATAAACACGGCACAATAAACTCCTTGTTGACGGTTCTCCCACTAGGTCTGGCTAAGCACGGTATAGTGTGAGAAGTCCTAGCCTAATGATCTTTTGCAGTATTATCAGTAAGCTATTATTTATGGAGCCTTGACTTAAGACTAGCTAACATTTGACTCCATGAAAATAACATTAACATCCAAATAGTGAAGGTTAGGTTCTCTAAATAAATAAATAAATAAAAAACTGTGCCGCTGTTGAATACCTTATGGAAACACTTGATACGTGTGAACAGCCACTATCCAATTCAAGTCACCACAATTATTTTTTAATGTTAAACAAATACAACCTAACTCACATTCAGTGTACAGTGTCTTACATTTAGCCCAAGTGCAGGTGAATAACCTTCCTTGATGTAGAGCTATGGAGAGCTCCATCGTACACTAACTCAGTGACGTAAAAAGTTTTATGAAGAACTTACTCTGTTTTAACTATCTCTCCCTTTGTGCTTGTCAATGTGGTTATTTGTTATGTTAGTCTCTAGTCAAACGCCTTTGCACGAAGTTAGGAAGTCTTCGTAACCTTTGAGATACTGCAGCTAAATACAACCATAAAAATTATTCACACCGTGGCTGTAACAAGACTAATCGCATTGTATGGCTAGTTAGTTACTATGGCAAACTGAATGTGACACTGCCACCTAGCGGGCCCGTTAAACTTACGTTGAAGTATGTAGGCAAAGTACTGTGCGAACGTAAGCGCCGAATGAACGTTTACGTTCGCTAACGTGCTCACGCAGAAGTTTAAACCAGGCTTTAGCAAGAGTGAACGGAGTAGTGTAGTGAAATGATAGCAAGCTCAATATGCGTTTTTTTATGGCCAGACCAGCCAATCAGATATGTAAACTTTGATTATTTCTACATGGCATGTTTATGATTGGCCAAATCGACAAGGACAAAAAATAAATCTGTTATTTTTTTTATTTTGGGATGAAGCTGGGTCAGGTTGGTGGGGCAGTCTGAGCACCAGGGAGATGCATATAATTTTTTATAGAGGCAGATAATACCTTAATTAACTAACTGCCACAGTCCCTTTATGTAACATATAAAGCATCAACATTGCTGATTGTGCAGTGTTATATAAAACACAAACTGGATTGTTTTAATTGTTTTCCAGTCGGTGTGGTCATGGCCCTAAAGTAGTTGTCTCAGTCTGTAATTCTGTGTTTATCAGAGGGTGGTGGTGTACTTAATGTAGTGCTGTGATTTAAGAGAGGGGCGGTTTGTTATGTGTGTTTAATTTTTAAATGTATTGTGTACGGGGCAGGAAAGCGGTCATCTTTCATCCAGATACACAATGATCTATGCTCATGTTAGCTGTTTGATAATTACTCTCTATTCTCTATTCATTTGACCCACCCCCTGTGCCAATCCCCGACCACTCAAGCAAGTAGAGGTGGATGGACAACAGTGCATGCTGGAGATTCTGGACACAGCAGGAACGGTAAGAAGTTACATACACCTTGTGTTTGTTTTGTGTGCTGTGAAATATTTTAAACTGTCACAAGGGAGGAACACGAAAGGGATGAATACTATACCATTCCCTCTTCCCTTTCTTTGGTATGTGTGTGTGTATAGTATGTGTTCTGTAGAGTCAACATATAGTGTAGGTAGTGTCCTTGGGCTCCATGTGGTAGGCCAAATCCAGCATGACAGATTCTCCTTTAAGGGATGTTGTCTAATTGGCCTGAGAGGTGTTAAAGGTGAGAGGTGTTAAAGCTGAAGGTGTGTCTGCAAACATTGCTCTCCGCTTTTGGCATGGTTGTAGCCAAGGTCCTGTTAACACCATGAAGTATGAGACAATGTTAGCACTTGGAAAAAGATACAGGTTTTCACAACAGATTGATCTAAACAGTTAGACATATTACATTAAGACATAACAGCAAGCTAAATACAACTTTTGGTGTGACATAAACAAAACATGAAAGGCATATTTTTACCTCATTAGGTAGTTGTAGTAGAGGGACTATTGAGACAGGGCAGCTCTCCCCCTGCTCCTGCTGATAATTGATTATAATATCACTCCTTTCAGAAAAGCAATTCCCTGTAAAGGTTAGAAATTAACCTTACAAATGGGTTAGTCTGTATGTTTCTTCATCAGTGTCAAGTTATTAATTATTGCACAGCTCTTAAGTAGGGTGTAAAAAGTTTACATTTAGGTGGGAGGCAACTTTGATAGTAATATTATTATTATTATTATTATTATTATTAATAATAATATTATAATAATAATAATAATAACAATAATAATAATATTAATAATAATAATAATAATAATAATAATAACAACTATTTACATAGCACCTTTCAAAACAGGGTTACACGGTGCTTTACAATAAAATATTACAGTAAAATAATAGCAGGATGTATGAAGAGGTGGAATAAAATATAATTAAGAGTAAAATTAGGTTAAAAAAATAAGCAAAATAAAAGGCAGCGGTTAAGAGAAAGCTTTAAGATAAAAGTACGTTTTAAGAAGTGATTTTAAAGAGGACAGTGAGGTAGCCTGCCTGAGATCATGAGGCAGGGAGTTCCAAAGCTTATGGACTCAAATAGCAAAGGCCCTGCATCCTTACTGCGGAATCTGGATCTTGAACTATTAAAAGGGCCCTGCTGGAGGATCCCATGCTGCCATCGGGTTTGTAAGGTGAAAGCAGATCGCAGATTTAGGCAGGCGCCAAACCATTTAAGGCTTTGAACACTAGCACTAAAATCATAAAACATTTCTAAAACTCACAGGTAACCAGTGAAGGGCTGCAAGTGTAACAAAGTGTTTTTTTCCGCGAATGCTTTATTATTGTAAGGGTGAACTTCGTAATAAATTGTATAAGTATATGTTAAAATGTTGGGTCCTGTTAATGGTCCGGGTTTTGTTGTTTATGGGGCGCTAATTGGTGTGACACACCCCTTGACGTTCTTGTGTTTGGAAAGTCTTGGGAGAGGTAAGCTGCGGTTATGTGCTCTCTGGGTGAATTTTGTAAAATGTAGTGTAAACTTGTATTCACATTGTTGTAATTGTAGTGATGTAAGGTTGTTGCAAATGTTTTAGAATTGTACTAAATCGTCATTTGTGTTCAGTTAATTAGCATATTAAGAGCGATTTATCAAAACGTGGGAATTAGTTGAATCGCCATTTTAGCTAGCTGCTAATTGGTATACCACGTTGCACAGATGCCAGAAAGTGCAGTGTCTTGACCTGCCCTTATGTTGTCCTACAGGTATGGTATTGATTAAAAAAGTTAAGATCTGTCATTTATTTTATTTACTTGAAGTTAGTTAATACAAATTAGTCCACTATACGATCACAACAGTAAAGTGCATTGGATATTCATGTTAGTGCATTTGATGTCATACAATTGGAAAGCGTTATTTTGTGTAAAACATGCTTGTGTTTGGAAAGTCAAGGGAGAGGTTAAACAACTACAGGTCAGCCCTGTGTCTCCGTCTTCAGTATTATTAAACATTATTTATCATATATATGCAGTTGACCAGTATTGGTCTGCTACATACAACTGATGCCATTACCCGGATTAAACTGATCAAGTTGTCTACATGGAAGAGGTACTGTGTTGGAAGACCAAGGAATCATTATCACTGATGTACAGCTCAGTTAATACAAGGGTTATATAACAAAGGGCATATATTTGCTTATTACTGTGACCTCTTTATAAAAAATAAGATAAGGAAATTACATACAAATTAAGTTTATTCTGTAATATGGCTAGTAACATGTCTGGACGTGATTTTTTTGATGCTATAACTCCGACTATGGGGAGGGGTAGAGGTTTATATATGTATACAGGGGAAGAGGTTAAAAAGCTATGATTTTCAGATACTGTGGGGGCGGGAGGTCTCATAACTGCACACGCTGTAGTTACTACATCCTCCACACGTACAGTACCCCCAGTTATCAATGATAATTATGGGGAGACACTTCGGAGAGCAAACACTGTAGTTACACCCTCTGTAGGGCCTAAATGCTCTACACCCATGGTACCTACTGGTAATAATGACACTACGCCACAGCTCCGTGATCTAATTACTGAATTAGGGAACCAAATTGGTGATTCTATAGCCAGTCGTCTGTTTGCCACTCAACTGTGTAGCACATCACCACCAAATGACCCAGCCTCACCAGTAGTATCTGACAGACCCAATCCTTCTAACAGCACTCTTGATCTCACCAAAGTCAACGTGGTCGTGAAGTCTGATGCCTGGGAGCCTGCTGTGTTCAGAGGAGATGGATCGGAAAAATGTACAGTGCACGAGTGGATAGAGCTGATGGAAGTATACTTACGGAAAATAAACTGTTCTGTCCCAGACCAAGGAGATGAGATTTTGAGCCATTTCATGGGAAAGGCCAAAAGTATTGTGAAGGTAGTGTTAAAGAGTAGCCCTAAAAGCCCTGTTCAGCCAGAAGTAATCTATGACATACTGAGGCAATACTCCAGTGAGAGTCTCGCATCATGTTTACCATTGGCAGATTTCTGTGCCACTCAACCCGGTGAGGGTCCTATAGACTATTGGGTGCGGTTAAATACAGCAGCTGAACTGGCTGCTTCCTATCTTAAAAAACAGGGAAGGAAGTGAGAAAATATGAGTGCGGAGATTTCAATGATGTTTTTATGGAACTGCTCTGATTCTGATTTGTCCAGTGTGTTTAAGAGCAAATCCATAAGTAAATGGACTGTCACAGAATACAGGAAGCCATTGATGAGTATCAACGGGAACATCTGACCAAGAGGAAGTCAGGGAATATTGAAAAAGTTAATACCCTCTAAGTAGCAGCAGCCACTGTTAACTCTTCAGCAGATGATAAAGATGAAGCGAGTACAAGTGTGTCCAACTCAATCAGGCCATCTGAGTCAGGTGAGTCTGCGGGTATTGAGAGGGGTGCGTTGAACATGTCCTTTGTATACTAGAAAGAGTACTTGAGAAGACCAATCAGACCAACGCACCTGTTGCACAGTCAGCACCTTGGGCTCGGCCCACTTCCTGCCGTGTCTGTGGTGACAAGGCGCATTCCACACGTTCACACTGCATGAGAGAATGAGATGCCTTCAGTGTTTCAAAGTTGGACACCTGAGGAGGGAATGCACGACAAGTATTGCTGCTTGGCCAAACCCCATGCACATTCAGGGAAACAAAGTCACTCACATTCCGGAGGAGGTAATGTGGGTGCTGTTAGACAGCCCCTCAAACTGGAAGATGACATGCTATCTGTATATGAAGAGAGCTGTAAGTCTGCCCCAAGTGGTAGTGTGATTGTACATCAGAATGTGCACACGTTGGAGAAATCGGACAGTCTCTTTTACACTGATGTAATTGTGAGACATCAAGTCTCGTTGCACGCCTTAATTGACAGTGGGTATATGGCCTGTACCATGAACGAGGAGGCAGAACAAAAACGACAAAGTCCCGGTTTATGTCCAGAGAGCAGCCCGTTGCAAACCGATATTGTACTTGTAGGTTGTGGGGGTGTGCAAGTTAAACCCAAGTGTATCTATCAGTTGGAAAGTTTATGGACACGTAGTGAGCGTACCTACACTGGTTGTGCCAGGCCAGTGTGATCAACTAATCCTTGACTCAAATATGATCGAACATCTGATACATCAACTCAATCAAACCCCCAGTTATTGGTGTGTCATGGGCAAGCCTGAAACCACAGATGACCCTGAAGTTGAGCAATTTCAGAACATGCTGTCTGGGCTCAACCGATGGAAGGGGAGTGTTATTCCTGACGTCATATGAACGGCCAAGTTGACCCAAGCTGTGACATTATTGCCAAATCAAGAATATCCCGTGTGGGGTAAGCTTCCATTGAATTCACCTATCTCGAAGGGCAGTACTTCTTTCATTGACACTCCGCGTTCTCAGCCAAATAAGAAAAACATCATGGTTGGCAGAGCTGTGGCCACAATGTCAGGAGATAGTTGGGTACCAGTCAAGATAATCAATCCAAGTAACAAGCCAATAACACTAAGGCGAAACGCAAAAATACCCTATGTGTTTCCATGTGTAGCATTGGAAGACTTGAATGTGAGTGAAACTCATTCTCCTACGGTGGGTCTTCAAGCATACAGTCAGAGCATTTGTGACGCGGACACAGATAATCCCTCTTCTCCCCCACCTGCATCCAGTTTCAGTGACAGGTTGCTGAAGATGGGATTGAGTGACGTTGACATTGATTCATGTGATGTGTCATGTTATTGGAAAGGTCAGTTATTCAAACTGATTCAGAAGTATGAGAATGTGTTCTCCAGGAACAAGTTGGACTGCGGCGAGGCAAGAGATTTGGTCCATCGAATCCATCTTACCACCCGTTCAGGCTTCCATACCGACGTGTTCTGCCAGAGCATTATCAGAAGTGGAGACAAGGAATATCTGAGATGGAGGAAAAATAACTTATTCGGAAGTCTTCCAGTGAGTGGGCATCGCCGTTAGTGCTTTTATGGAAGAAGAACAGAAAACTCAAGCCTGGAGATTGGACGAGTGAACATCGTGACTCGTTTGAACAACTCAAATCTGGCTTGCTTGAGTCAGTGGTTTTGGCCCATCCAGATTTCAGCCAGCCATTCATTTTATCCACTGATCTAAATCACAAAATCTCTGACTCGTGCCCAGAGTAACTACCCTGCACATCGGCTAGAGTTTTTGGCCCTCAAGTGGTCAGTCTGTCATAAATTTTGTCACTGGCTCAAAGGTCACGATTTTACTGTTTGGACAGACAATAATCCATTAACTTACATACTTACAAAGCCAAAGTTGGACGCGTGTGAACAGAGGTGGGTGGCGAAGTTAGAACCGTACAATTTCAGTATTCAGTACATTCCTGGCAGTTAGGCCCAATCCCAATTGCCCATTTGACACCCCTTGGCCCTAGCCCTTTGTTTTGCTTTTCAACTTGCCCTTCAAAACGGAGTCACAAGGGCTAAGGGTTGAAATCTGGCCCTACAAATTGGGACAACCCTTGATGATCCTCATACGTCATCAGTAGTCGTGGAAAGCATTGATTTGACAAAATAGACGCGACAAAAAAAAAAAAACATAAACAGAGTTTGTTGCCAGACATTTCAAATCTCACAATACCGTTTTCTTGCGTGGGCATCCTTTTTCGTTGTCAGCAGCCAATCGGGGGAAAAAATGAAAAAGAAGACGGATAGCTTAACGCCTGGGAATGCTGATGGATCAGTTTGAGGTTTGTATGATAAACTGCAAACAAGTTGTGTTGTAGTCAGCCCATATATACACATGCTAACTAGAAAGTGTAATGACTTCGTTACTAACGTTAATGTTGGGTCAACCCGTTTGTGAGACACACATAATGACAAATTAACGACCGTTTACTTTATCGATTTGTGGGATGATCTGTATGCAAGTCTGACAGAATAGAATACCATACACATACATTGTGTGTGACTATCAACGTGTTTTGTTTTTTTACAGGGCGAGACAGAACCCTTCCACAGGTTGCATCCTTCTAGTTCTGGGTGATGGTAGCTTTCCCTGTTTGGACTCACCAATCTGTCAAATCACACTACAAAGAGCCCATTAATGGACACATCCAGGGTGCTTCAATTATCATCCTTAACATAAGAATCAGTTATTCATGCTCACAAACAATCTGACAAAGAAAATATTGCACTTTGTTAGTCCACATTGGCATCAGTCAGCGTCATTTTCACTGTTACACTCTTATCATCTAACAACATTGTCATGTCGACTCAGGTATAAAGGTGCGGTATATATTAATGTACCAAAATGTCATAAAAACAAAGTATAAAAATAAAACGTGTGATTCTGAAGTTACTGACATCTGAATAGTGCAATCACAACGTAAACAAATCAGCCATCACACAAACAGGAACTTGTGTGATGCAAGGGTAAAAAAGTGCACATAACACAACCAAGCCAATATGAAATTAAGTGTTTGGCATTTGATCACTTTGTAGCTCAAACCGGCCTAAGAACCACTCTGTTTACGCCTCACTCTCTCCTCATGGTGCTTCTGCTCTGTAGCACTTTCCTGTGTTAGAAAATCCACCATACAATTTGTTTTCCTCATATTCTTTCTCGGTGTTAGGGAGCTTGGGGTAGAGATGGGAGAGGCTGCCATGAAGAAGATGTGCCCAAAGTGGAGGGTTCGGGCTCTGTTGTCAGCACTCAATGTGAGCTATACAATATCCTGATAGAAAACAAAACATATGAGAATTAATTATATGCCAGAACTGGATGATATGGCCATGTGTTATGTATACCTATGTTAACTTAATTTCTGTGAAACAAGGATGTGCCCATTCTCATATCAAAAGATCAATAATAATAAAAAATGCCAGGCTGTTTGTTCAGATTGATCAGATTTAAAACAAAACAATGCTATTGCTTGGGATAACTGTAAACCATAAGGGTGACAAGCCCAGCTTATCAAAATAACAGGTATGTTTATTTTATTGCATGGAGGACAGGTGAATCATACTAAAAATAGCATGTATTCAGGTGGGGGTTTTCTAGCTTTACCTCCCTTCTATTGCATAAACAGTTATCACAATGACATTTGCCATTTATCTGATGGAGGTAGAAACGCATGAAAGCTCACGATTCGTTCAAAACTTATGTTTCACGCTATCAATCGATCAAACAAGTTATCAAATAAAGAGCAACACTGCTTCCTAACATAACCAGGCCACTTCATCACGATCAAAAGCAGTGCTTTGTACTGTTCAAGCTAGCAATGAGTACCCTGCCAGTCTGCACTGACGTTAGAGGAGCAGAAACAAGCGCAGCGACTCGCTGCTGGACCTGAGTTAATTTTGTGCATATTTCAAAATCAGCATGTGTTGAAACATTAGCTAACAAGTAAGAAACAATAGCATACCAGCGATCTTTTTATTATGCTTGTTATAAAAAAAAGGTCTATAATAAATTGAAACAATATTAAACTAATATACAAGGGTTATCGTAATTTTTTACTCTTTATTAGCAAAGAAAATACTTACCTTTGTGGTTTTCTTTTTTTTACCAGTGAAGTATACCTCCATCTTGCTGGTGATTCGCAAGGCTTTTTGGGAGATTTCTTATAACCCTCGTTTTCAAGTGTGCCTTTGGAAAAATCTCCGTTTCGAGGGCTACTTGGTCCTTCCCCCAACCCTTAGCCCTCGATCACAAGGCAATTGGGACATCACTAGCCCTCTGCATGAACGCGCAAAACGAAGGGTTAGGGCCAAGGGGTGTAAAATAGGCAATTGGGATTGGGCCTAAGTGTGACTCTTACACACCCCTTGACGTTCTTGTGTTTGGAAAGTCTTGGGAGAGGTAAGCTGCAGTTACGTGCTCTCTGGGTGAATTTTGTAAAATGTAGTATAATCTTGTATTCACGTTGTTGTAATTGTAGTGAGGTAAGGTTGTTGCAAATGTTTTAGAATTGTACTAAATCGTCATTTGTGTTAAATCGCTCTTTATATGCTAATTAACTTATCAAAACATGGGAATTTACCATTTTAGCTAGATGCAAATTGGTATACCACGTTGCACAGATGCCAGAGAGTGCCGTGTCTTGACATGATTGTTCTTTGCAACATGAAGCACAATCCAAATAAATTGTATTATTAATATTACATCAAAGAACTTGTTGGGATATATGCAAATGTATTACCTCAATGACCTATCAGGACGGCCGTAATGATGGCTATTACTTCAAGAGTCAGGTGACGTTTTTAATGAGAAGCCAGCTACACAGATTGTCAGTACAGAATCGTAGCAGATTAAATCATTTAGAATGAAAGATAAGCATAAGCGGATCGTTTTGCAGCTCAACTGGCGACAGTTGTTGAGTGTTGATTTCACGCTACGTTGTTACTTCGTTTATTTATCCTCCTACCTTTTGTTCCCACCCATTAAGATAATCACACCCCTCCTCACAACTTGAAGAACTGGGTGTCAAAGGAATGTCTGATTGTGGCCATGTGGTCAAAAAGGAACTTGACAAAGATTAAAAAACATTGTACTTTATTGGAAGCTAAATTGCAGTTAGAAAAATATGCATAATAACATATTATCCAACATTAACTCCTACTTCTTGCTGCATTGGAGTGCATGAAAGATTCAAGAGATTTTAGATTTTAGTACATTGGAATTCTTACCCCTGCTCTTCCAACCAAAATTTTATTCACGCTATATAGTAGAATTAAAAACATTATATAAAATAATATAAAAACAATGAAGAACAAGTGAGTCTTAAATGTTGACAATAAGTGACTTTCAGAATTTTCCATAAAGTGACTTCCTGTAAGTAAGTGGAGTAGTAAATTAATACCCCATTGTGATCAAGATACCTTAATGGTTTAGGATCGACACATCAGTATTTAACATACGTGTAAAATGTGACAAGAAGCAACAATGTCAGGCATGTGGCTAGCTAAGGTCAATGTAATTTCTCTTTAATAACTTTGTCGTTTCAACCACGATCATCGCAGGACGTAGGATGTGGCTTAGGTGACTTTGGTCTGCTGTAAGTTGACAACGCTGGGTGAATCCTTTTATTAACCAGTAAGTGGGTATGCTGCAACTGTGTACTGCAATCTCCACTTCATCAACCAAAAAACGATAACAGTGGTAGAAACGTCCACTTCCAATGATGTCGCAACGCATCTGTTCAGCTGTGACGTACAAGAAAGTAACTCGCAGGCCCGGGTCGTGTGAGTGAACAGTGGCGATGCAGATCTTTCCTAGGACCAAAGTATGGTCTGAATGGGTCCAACCCGGGTCAGACCCGTGTTCAATGACCCTGGTAAGACCCGGTATGTCTGTGTGAAAGGGGTATAAGAATGAATCCACTCCAGCATTCCATGAAGTTCAATAAAGAAAAAGCTGCCTGCCTCTTGGAATAGGAAGTTAAAACAAATCGTAGTAGAAGGGTGTTTTCATTTTTACTTTATTGTTTCACAAACACAACGATGGGCCTGCATATGGACATATTTGGCCTAGACTTTTGCCTTTCTGTTTTCCTCTCAGGAGCAGTTCACAGCGATGAGGGACCTGTACATGAAAAATGGCCAGGGCTTTGCTCTGGTCTACTCCATCACTGCTCAGTCCACCTTCAATGACCTGCAGGACCTCAGAGAACAGATCCTCAGAGTCAAAGACACCGACGATGTAAGACACACACACACAGATCTAGACACATCTATAGACAGACCAGCAAGGACAGACTCTGCTGCTCCAGAAAGTATTGAACTGAATACAAAAAAAAATAAACCGCATCTTTTATCCAGGCACACAAAGATGCAGCAGTGGATTTAACAGGTTTGTTCTAATTGATGTTGTCTCTTCTGCATAGCACAGAAAATGTCCTATGTTTTATCTCTCCCAGTGGAGAGATAAAAAAGATGGAGAGTAAGGAGACTGAAGATGGTGGAAAGAAGGGGGTGAAGGATAGAGCGGTTCATTCTGTAACAGGGAAGAGCCCAAATTAAATATTACAACATTGAAACACTGCACGTGTGTGTGTGTGTGTGTGTGTGTGTGTGTGTGTGTGTGTGTGTGTGTGTGTGTGTGTGTGTGTGTGTGTGTGTGTGTGTGTACTCATCAGGTGCCTATGATCCTAGTTGCGAATAAGTGTGATCTGGAGGATGAGCGTGTGGTGGGAAAAGAGCAAGGCCAGAACCTGGCCAGACAGTGGAATAGCTGTGCCTTCCTCGAATCCTCCGCTAAGAGCAAGATCAATGTCAATGAGGTACCCTACAAACTCACACACTACATTCACCGGTCTGCATGCCTGTCTGTCCCATTTAAAGGAATCTGTGAAACCGTGTGCTTCATGTGTGTCCTCTCTACACTAAACAGCACGGTGGCTCAGTGGTGAGCACTGTTGCCTCACAATAAGAAGGTCCTTGATTCGAACCCTAGCTGACCCAAGGCCTTTCTGTGTGGTATTTGCATGTGTTGTAAAGCACTTTGAGTCCTGAGAAAAGCACTAAAAGTTAAATACAATGAATTATTATTATTATTATTATTATTATTATTATTATTATGAATAATAATAACAACAATAAACATCTAAGGTATGTAAATGGTAAAGTATATGTGTGGTGTACAAGGTACAAATATGTGTCATCATCGATACCTTACCTCAGTAACACTTATTTTATATTTTGTAATTGTCATATGATTTCTATACTCTATATAACAAAACTTATCACGTTCTAATTTTGGCTACTTGAGGTACTGTAGCCCGGATGCAATACACTGCAAGCAAAAAAGCACACTTGGGGTGACCAATCGATTCGAAAGGCTTAAATACTATCTTTTTTGTGTGGTAAAGTTATTATGTCAAAATGATGCGATGCCTTTGCAGAGCTAGTTCAGGCAAGCAACTCAAACACAGCATTTATCCACGTCACATCAATCAACCAGTCGCAAACATTCAATAGTTTAACGAGGCCTACTAAACCACACTCGCTATCCACACTTCCTCCTACAACTGATCGCTCACTGCTGCCATGCTTCTGCTCACTGCTGCACCACACTATGCTTCTGCTCTTTCTGCTCTCCCCCTCCACCCCAACTTCCACCTATTTAGGATCTGTTGCACAGTATTCGATGGGGGATTCTGCAGAAATCTACTCCCTACCAATGGTTGTTCACTTAGCATTTGTGTAAGACCCCGTTCAGGGAAGCATCAGGGCATCAGACCCTTGACGCCATACTTCAATGTATAACCATGTATTGCAATAAATTAAACCTATCGTAAGTTGTCCTGACTGAAGTGTATTTTTTGTGCTAGTTTTCTTTTGATGGAAAAGATACGTCCTGGCTGATTGTGGAGCAGTGGTATTTTTAATTTCTTTTCTAAATGCACGTTCACCTCCTGCAACTGTTAATGGTAAATTGTAGAAAATGTGAATGGTAAATTGTAGAAAATGTGAAATGCAATGCAGCAGTACATCTCCAGAAATGCCTTCAAAGTTGTTAATAAGCATATTATTTTTGCACGTACTCCAGTTGATCAAACGATTTGTTGAAAAAAAGACTATTGTTGCGGGATTAGACAAGCGTTTGAAGCTTTTAATAAACACATTAATAATATATTATAGGTAATATATGTTATCCTTGGTACAGATAGCAGGAACTGTGTATGTGTACTAGGGATGTCACGAGAACCGATACTTAGGTACCAAGTCGATGCCAAAATTCTAAAAACGTGACGGTACTCGTTTTCTTCAGAACCTGATCGAGCTGCAATTAAAAAATGTTACGTAAGCGAACAAACACCAGCAAAAAGACATTGCAGACACTGGTTGTTCGTTCGCGGGGCACAGCGCAGCCCCTTTTTTTCTAGCTAAATTCTCTAAGGCTAAAAGAACTCCCGAGTAACCACCCGTCATGTTTTGTTGCGATCCTTAAAGTGTTTGGCTCAATCTGTAATGTGTTTGGATCCCCTGCTGTAAGTTACCGCAAACTCTAATCAGAAATCAGAAACGAACAAGTAGGCCTATTTATCGGTATCACAGCCTCGGCGAACAAGCGAAAAAAAACACACGAGAAATTCGCATTCTTTTGATGTATGCTGGGTCCTGCCCTTTATACCATAGATATACATATGTCTCGAAGGCCGCTGCTGTATGTCGTCGCTTTGTGTCTGCAGGTCTGCCATCTTGGAGCGGTCAAGATCTGCGCGTGGGTAGACAAATACAATGTGTATTGAAAGGAGGCAACAAAGCAGACAAAATCGACTAACTCGCCTTATTCTTAACTGATTTTCATGAAATTTGTTTTGTTATAAAGGTGGGAAATTGAACATTACACGGGTTACTTTTTGAAATTAAATTCAGTTACTGGGGGCGGCTCTAATCAGCTCTATGCCAAGATGTTAACCTTTTGAATAGCCACAACTTCCACTGGGACATCAGGCAGGCTTCGATTTATGAATATGAAACATCAGGTGTAAATTATTTAGAATATCAGCTTTTGTGAGTTTAGGAAGGAAACAATCTTTATAAACTGTTTCCAGAGTGTTAATATTAGCATCCCATGTTGGGTCTTTCATTAGTGGCAGGATGACAAAGTCGAGGAGTCCACACAAGCAGGTGACAAGTGTTGGCTCCAGTCAGGTGTAGGTTTCCCTGGATCTGATGCCAGTAGTTATGTTTTTTTTTAGTTTCAGTGAACCGGTCATCTCATCCAACTCCAGAAAAAATGTCCCTACTCTCTGCTGCCTGCAGGGTAGTCTTGGTTCTGGCTGACCACGGACACTTCACCTCAACAATGCAATCTCCATATACTGTTCCATTTGGAGATCCACCGAGCAGGCCGCTGTCGGACAGGAACACTCCCCTCTCCTGGATAACCTCACCAGTGCGCTCTGTGTATTGCATCTTCGCCCTTGGCTCATGGAGGATTCCCCAATCACATGCCTTGAAAAAAACAACAACAAAAAACATTCCACTTAAGTGTGCCCTTGGGAACACGGATGCCTTCAGTTAAAGTAATCATTTATTACTTAGGCTACAACTTACTTTAGAGCCTGAGGTTGTACTGGTCAAGCAGGGTTTTGAATAAAGAGGTAGGGTAAGAGTTTCGTTTAACTGCTGCCATGACCAAACCAAAGGTGCTCGCAGTGATCCGTTTCTTACAATATGTCGACCTTGTTATAAAAATAACAAATAGTTTACCTAGACAGTCCTCGCTTTACAACTGGCATTAGTTGCATGCTAAAAAAGCTGACTCTTTGCAGACAGCAGCTGCTGCAATTTCTAAATATTTTTGAGAAGTTTTAATTAATAGTTTTGTATTGTTTCTGATTGTATCTTGTTTTATTTTTGATTGTATTTTGTTTTATTTTTACTAATAGGCTTTTTTTACCATAATGCATTCTTTGCTTGCCCAACTGTGGCTCTCTCAATATGTTGCTTCTCTTCATTGGAGACCACAAGCAATGACAGCACATAAAGAGCCTTGTCCTCAGCTTGGGCATAGCCTGGGCTGGTCACCAGTCCATCAAATGTCTTGATAGGGTGAGTATAAATTTAAAGTTAAGCACACAGTGTCAGATATTTACAAATAAAAATAGTTAATGTCCATGTCAATGAGGTTTCAGAGAGGTGTCCACAGTGTATACAAAATGCTCTAAATTATTGTGAAGCTGAATTGTCACTGATGTAGTGTAATGTTTCTGGAAACAGAGGGCACTTCAAAGTGCAAAATACATAAGTCGTACCTGAACCGTTTCTGGACTCAAAATCCAACCCATCCCAGTAAAACGTCCAAGTTGTGACAAGGATGCCAGTGCCCATTCCTTGTCCTCCTTGGTGATAGGTCTCTTGATTCCAGCTGAAATAATAGTATAACATAGGTAATGCAATACGTAATAGTAATTGAGATAGCTTCAAGTGGGAATACTAAATCAACATAACAGCCTTTTTTTAGCACTCTTTATTGTTAACCTTGTTGTTGTGGATGGTGTCATCTCAGACACTCTATTGGCAACAATATCGTCCATTTTCGATGTCTTCACCCGCTTCCATAAGCATTCCACGTCGGTGCGGGACACATTTTTCTCCACCCAAATCAACGCAGTCATATGGTGGCACTTCTCTTTGCCAATAGGGCAGTTGCAGGTGCTGTTCTGCACTGACTGACCCTCAACGTGCACCTATATTGAAAACAATTTAATTGCAGTCACATGTAAACAAAAATAATTGGGTTCTAGAGCAACTAGGTATAACGTAAGTCAAAGTAGTTCCCTGTCTTGGACAAACTCAATTCCTCTCCATCTCACTTTTCAGAAACATGTGAACACCTTTAATTAATATCCTTGAAACAGTACAGTTTTAAAGAGCTTTTTTCTCAAGCTACCAATTTGCAATTGCAGAGTGTGAAGTTTGGTAATGTGGTACTGCCTCAAGTTGTAGTAGTAGTAGTAGTAATTTATTTTCTGTCATTATTTTTTAATTTTCCCAAAGAAATGCACATACAAATAAATTTATAACAAAACCATTACATGGTTGCTAAAGCAAAACAAACAAAATAAAAAAATTGAAGTTGCAATACTGGCAAATACAGTACACAATGGCAATCATACCTCAGTTTTACATTTGTTGACCAATTTTTTTAATTTGTAAAGTGAACTAGCCATTCTTAATTGTCACTATTATTCCACAAGTTTAAGATGTGGAAGTTGCTGACGATTAATGACATGATGCAAAAGTGATGATTGTCAGATGACAACTATGGCTCAAGCTTTCGTTAGTCCATGATCTTTGGTGAACCTTTGACAAAAACAAGGCCATCTCAAAATTACATCTAGCTGAATGGTGCAGCCAGTGCATTAAAATAGCAGCACAAATATGGTTTACTAGACCTAGCTAATTTAGGCTAGCTAGCCTGTTTAATCTCATGAGTAGCCTACTAAACCCATTCCAGCTGATAATTTTCTATAAACAAAGAATGAGGTCATTGTTAAGTAAATTCCACGTTTACCCCTAACATAGCGCTTAAAATATTATTCAGTAATGTTACGTTATCGTTACTAGGTAGGCATCATCACAACGATGTCAGGTCATTTTCAGGATTGTTTGGAGCGATATTTCACGCTCGCTAACTTACATAACAGTAAAATACAACATTGTCACTTACTTGTTAAAAGTTATACCGTCATGCCTGTTTTTAACTTTTCGCCTATTTGTACAACCAAACGCTGCACATGCCTGTGGCATTGTTTCAAGCGGTCTAACTTGCTAAACTCTTGACCGCCGCAATATGGCGACCATTTAGACTCGCATCAAATCCCAATTTGTGGTATCTATGTATGTATATCTATGCTTGTATACTTCAAGAGAAAGCGAACTTTTACTGTGAGTTAGCGGTAGTGGTTTACACGCCAATGCAAAGGAACTTTTGACTCTCCTTGTGATCTCGCTTGAACGTGTTTATATGTTTATTTTTATTAGTACAATGTGGCTGCCCTAAAAGTACAACAGTACCAGGGCTTTGCACAGCCATAAAAAGAGACACCCGCTTATGACTAGCACTGGCAACATAAACAGGAGGTAAAGAATACCAAATGTGCCAGAATTAAATAAATAATCATATGTATAAATATATATAAATGGGTAAATACATTGTGAAATCACAAAATAATTAAATAATACTCAAATAGTACCATTATGAAATAAATGTGACATTCCGAAAAGGACCATTGTGAAATCAATGAAAAGTGCCATTTGAAAATAAAACATTCATTATGAAATAAAAAGTAAATTAAATGGGTTTTTTTATTGTGAAAATGCCAATTATTTCATAATAATTATTTGAGTATTATTTAATTATATAGTGACTTCACAATTTATGTACCCATTTATATATATTCCTGCATTTCTACATATGATTATTTATTTGACGAAGGACTATTTATTTATTTAATTTTGAAACATCTGGTATTCCTTAGCCCGGTGAGCACATGACGTAATTGGAACGTTGATTTCTGGTTGAATACTGGTAGATATCTGGTTTGGACGTTCAAGACCTCCTTTTGCCCTTTTTTCAACCGGCTAAATACGGTCACAACATGAACGTGTTATAAAACACAAATTTGTTTATAATTTTTATATTTATGTTTATACAGTGCATCCGGAAAGTATTCATACCCCTTCACTTTTTCCACATTTTATTATGTTACAGCCTAATTCCAAAATGGATTAAATAAAAAAAAATTCTCAACATTCTACATACAATACCGCATAATGACCAAGTGAAAAAAGTTTTTTTGAATTTTTTGCAAATGTATTAAAAATAAAAAAATAAAATCACATGTACATAAGTATTCACACCCTTTGCTGTGACACTCAAAATTGAGATTAGGTGCATCCCATTTCCACTGATCATCCTTGAGATGTTTCTACAACTTGATTGGAGTCCACCTGTGGTAAATTAAATTGATTGGACATGATTTGGAAAGGCACACACCTGTTTATATAAGGTCCCACAGTTGACAGTGCATGTCAGAGCACGAACCAAGTTATGAAGTCCAAGGAATTGTTTGTAGACCTCCGAGACAGGATTGTATCGAGGCACAGATCTGGGGAAGGGTACAAAAAAATGTCTGCAACATTGAAGGTCCCAACGAGCACAGTGGTCTCCATCATTCGCAAATGGAAGACGTTTGGAACCACCAGGACTCTTCCTAGAGCTGGCCGCCCGGCCAAACTGAGCAATCGGGGAAGAAGTGCCTTGGTCAGGGAGGTGACCAAGAACCCGATGGTCACTCTGACAGAGCTCCAGTGTTCCTCTGTGGAGATGGGAGAACCTTCCAGAAGGACAACCATCTCTACACCCCTTCACCAATCAGGCCTTTATGGTAGAGTGGCCAGACGGAAGCCACTCCTCAGTAAAAGGCACATGACAGCCCGCATGGAGTTTGCCAAAAGGCACCTAAAGGACTCTCAGACCATGAGAAACACAATTCTCTGGTCTGATGAAACCAAGATTGAACTCTTTGGCCTGAATGCCAAGCGTCATGTCTGGAGGAAACCAGGCACTGCTCATCACCTGGCCAATACCATCCCTACAGTGAAGCATGGTGGTGGCAGCATCATGCTGTGGGGGTGCTTTTCAGCGGCAGGAACTGGGAGACTAGTCAGGATCAAGGGAAAGATGAATGCAGCAATGTACAGAGAGATCCTTGATGAAAACCTGCTCCAGAGCGTTCTGGACCTCAGACCGGGGCGAAGGTTGACCTTCCAACAGGACAACGACCCTAAGCACACAGCCAAGATAAAAAAGGAGTGGCTTTGGGAAAAGTCTGTGAATGTCCCTGAGTGGCCCAGCCAGAGCCCAGACTTGAACCCGATTGAACATCTTTGGAGAGATCTGAAAATGGCTGTGCACCGATGCTCCCCATCCAACCTGATGGGGCTTGAGACGATCTGCAAAGAAGAATTGGAGAAACTGCCCCAAAATAGGTGTGGCAAGCTTGTAGCATCATACTCAAGAAGACTTGAGGCTGTAATTGCTGCCAAAGGTGCTTCAACAAAATATTGAGTAAAGGGTGTGAATACTTATGTACATGTGATATTTTATTTTTTTATTTTTAATACATCATCATCTTCATCCGCTTTGTCCGGGGTCGAGTCGCGGAGGTAGCAGTTCCAGCAGGGCATCCCAAACTTCCCTTTCCCGGGCCACATTTACCAGCTCTGACTAGGGGATTCCAAGGCGTTCCCAGGCCAGTGTGGAGATATAATCCCTCCACCTGGTCCTAGGTCTGCCCCGTGGCCTCCGCCCAGCTGGACGTGCCTGGAAAGCCTCCCTAGGGAGGCGGCCAGGTGGCATCCTTACTACATGCCCAAACCACCTCAACTGGCTCCTTTCTACGCAAAGAAGCCGCTGCTCTACTCAGAGTCCCTTACGAATGGCTGAACTTCTCACCCTATCCCTAAGGGAGATGCCAGCCACCCTCCAGAGGAAACTCATTTCCGCCGCTTGTATCCGCGATCTCTTTCTTTTGGTCATGACCCACCCTTCATGACCATAGGTGAGAGTAGGAACGAAGATAGACCGGTAGATTGAGAGCTTTGCCTTCTGGCTCAGCTCTCTCTTCGTCACAACGGTGCGATAAAGCGACTGCAACACCGCACCCGCTGCTCCAATTCTCCGGCCCATCTCTCGTTCCATTTTCCCCTCACTCGAGAACAAGACCCGAGATACTTGAACTCCTTCACTTGGGGTAAAGACTCATTCCCTACTTGGAGTAGACAATCCATCGGTTTCCTGCTGAGAACCATGGCCTCAGATTTGGAGGTGCTGATCCTCATCCCAGCCGCTTCACACTCGGCTGCGAACCGATCCAATGAGTGCTGCAGGTCGCAGACCGATGATGCCATCAGGACCACATCATCTGCGAAAAGCAGTGATGCAATCCTCTGCCCACCAACCCGCAGCCCCTCTCCCCCACGGCTATGCCGTGAGATCCTGTCCATGAATATCACAAACAGGATAGGTGACAAAGCGCAGCCTTGGAGGAGGCCAACCCTCACCGGAAACGAGTCCGACTTACTGCCGAAGACCCGGACACAGCTCTCGCTTTGGAAGTACAGAGATTGGATGGCCCTGAGTAGAGAACCCCTCACCCCATACTCTTGCAGCACCTCCCACAGTATCTCCCGGGGAACCCGATCATACGCCTTCTCCAAATCCACAAAACACGTGTAGACCGGATTGGCATACTCCCAGGCCCCTCAAAGATCCTCGCGAGGGTAAAAAGCCGGTCCGTTGTTCCACGACCAGGCCGGAAACCGCATTGTTCCTCCTCAATCCGAGGTTCGACTATCGGTCGAACCCTGCTTTCCAGCACCCTGGAGTATACTTTCCCGGGGAGGCTGAGTAATGTGATGCCCCTGTAGTTGGCACACACTCTCCGGTCCCCCTTTTTGAACAGGGGAACCACCACCCCGGTCTGCCACTCCTTAGGTACTGTCCCCGACTTCCACGCAATGTTGATAAGACGTGTCATCCATGACAGTCCCTCAACACCCAGAGCCTTCAGCATTTCTGGGCGGATCTCATCAACCCCTGGGGCTTTGCCACTGTGGAGTTGTTTGACTACCTCAGTGACTTCCGCCAGGGAGATTGATGCTGATCCCCCATCATCCTCCAGCTCTGTCTGTACTATAGAGGGTGGGTTTGTCGGGTTCAGGAGTTCCTCAAAGTGTTCCTTCCTCCTCCCAATCACCTTGTCAGTTGAGGTCAACAGCGTCCCATCCTTACTGTATACAGCTTGGATGGTTCCCTGCTTTCCCCTCCTGAGGTGTCGGATGGTCTTCCAGAACCGCTTTGGTGGCAACCGAAAGTCCTTCTCCATGGTTTCTCCGAACTCCTCCCACACCCGCTGCTTTGCCTCTGCCACGGCCGAGGCTGCAGTCCTTTGGGCCTGTCGGTACCTTGCAACTGCCTCCGGAGTCTCCCGGGATAACATATCCCGGAAGGCCTCCTTCTTCAATCGGACGGCTCCCCTGACCACCGGTGTCCACCAGGATGTTCGAGGGTTACCGCCCCTTGAGGCACCTAAGACCTTGAGACCACAGCTCTCAGACGCAGCTTTCAACATCGCCCACTCCGGTTCAATGCCCCCAGCCTCCACAGGGATGCCAGAGAAGCCCCGCCGGAGGTGTGAGTTGAAGGCCTCCCGGACCGGGGACTCCTCTAGACGTTCCCAGTTCACCCGCACTACACGTTTGGGCTTACCAGGTCTGTCCAGAGGCTTCCCCCACCACCTGACCCAACTCACCACCAGATGGTGATCAGTTGACAGCTCCGCCCCCCTCTTCACCCGAGTGTCCAAAACATATGGCCTCAGGTCCAATGATACGATAACAAAATCGATCATCGACCTTCTGCCTAGGGTGCTCTGGTACCAGGTACACTTATGAGCATCCTTATGTTCGAACATGGTATTTGTTTTGGCCATTCCATGACTAGCACAGAAGTCCAATAACAAGCCACCACTCAGGTTCAGATCAGGGAGGCCGTTCCTCCCAATCACGCCTCTCCAAGTGTCTCCATCATTGCCCACATGTGCGTTGAAGTCCCCCAGCAAGACTACAGAGTCCCCCTCAGGAGCCCCATACAAGGCTCCATCCAGGGAGTCCAAAAAGGCCGAATACTCCGAACTGCTGTTCGGTGCATAGGCACAGACAACAGTCAGAGTTTTCCCCCCCATGACCCGCAGGCGTAGGGAGGCGACCCTCTCGTCCACTGGGGTGAACTCCAACATAGAGGCACTTAGCCGGGGACTTGTGAGTATCCCCACGCCAGCCTTGCGCCTCACACCCTGCGGAACTCCAGAGAAGAATAGAGTCCAACCCCTATCCAGGAGTGAGGTTCCAGAGCCGAGGCTGTGCGTAGAGGTAAGCCCCACCAGATCCAGCTGGTAGCGCTCCACCTCCCGCACAAACTCCGGCTCCTTCCCTCCCAGAGAGGTGACGTTCCACGTCCCCAAAGCCAGCCTCTGCCACCCGGGTCCGATCCGTCGAAAACCTCTGCCTTCACTGCCACCTTTCTGGCAGCACACCCGACCCCCTTGGTTTTTCCCGCGGGTGGTGAGGCCACGGGACGGAGAAGAAACATTTTGGTGTTGTCCACGTTGCTTTTTCGGGCTATGCCCGGCCGGGCTCCGTGGCAAGCCCGGCCACCAGGCGCTCGCTGACGGGTCCTCCTCCTGGGCCTGGCTCCAGAAGGGGACCCCGGGCTTCCTCCGGGCCGGGTATCATCCTCTCTTTTTGACCTTTCCATGTGGGTTTTTGAACCCTTCTTAGTCCGGCCCCTCGCCCGAGACCAATTTACCATGGGAGACCCTACCAGGAACACAAGGTTCCAGACAACACAGCCCCCAGGTTCATAGGGACACACAAACCTCTCCACCACGATAAGGCGATGGTTCCCGGAGAGGATATATATTTTTAATACATTTGCAAAAAATTCAAAAAAACTTTTTTCACCTTGTCATTATGCGGTATTGTGTGTAGAATGTTGAGGAATTTTTTTTTATTTAATCCATTTTGGAATTAGGCTGTAACATAATAAAATGTGGAAAAAGTGAAGGGGTATGAATACTTTCCGGACGCACTGTATGTAGGTTGAAAGAAAGATGATATGAATATGAATGATGAATATTTAAAAGATTTTTGCTAAATTCATTCACTGGTAGGCGAAAAGTGGTCTACACAAAGACGTAATTTAAACACATTTAATGTTTAATGTAAAATGTCAGAAATATGGACTTTCAACCTCTTTTCAACCAAAAAATGCTCACTGGGTTATTGTAATTTGTAGCTTGAAAGAAAGACAATATGGATTATTTTTTATGCTTTTTCCAGAGAAATGTGGTCTACACGAAGATATAATTTGAACGCATTTAATGTTACATTTTACATGAAAGAAATGTACAGCTAAAGGCTGTTTTGCCAAGATGCTTCCAGGACAACCTAATGGGATTGGGAGCAGTTTTTAATGTTAAACAAGATATTGGAGAACAATACTTATCCAGATATTGCACTGACTGATGACACGCGCATGCACCTCAGTACTGCTTGACCGAGATAAAGTTCAGCGATGGTGAATCAGAACATAACAGGGACTTGCCTTACATGTGAGAGACACGTGAGGGTTTCATGGCATGCTGCTTTGCAACCACATACTTTGTAAGTACTTATACTGATGTATTTCTATTAGGCAAAACAGGAATTGGCACCATTTGTTTTATTTTGTTGCTAACTATGCGGGCTGGATATGGCTTAGCTACGCGGTAGCTCGCATTCTTCTAGCTTGTTGTTGTGCGGCGCGTTAACATTCTAGTAGTACATGCTGCCAGACTGTTTTCACAGCATGATGTATATTCAATGAGTGGTTGTACAGTCAGAGCATAATTTTATGGTGTAACATAATCGATTTTGGTATCCCCCTTATATTCCAGAGGCTGTCATGAGGTCCAACTCCAGAGCTACTGGCAGACCATTACAAACAGGCTCCGCTGAGGTCTGGTGGGGGTGGGTTTTAAAAAAAAACAAGACGTGAAGGAACATTTGTAAAGTGTTTCTACTTTCAATTGTTAGTTTGCCTTAAAATTGTATGTCTATCATTTTATTTGGAAGGTTGTTAATGTTACATATATTGATGTTTATTAAAAATGTTTTTATTTAAACTGCTGTCACACGGTTTCTTTGTTTGTAAAGTTTAAGTGGAAACCGAATTTGTTTGCATGACTAAGATTTTTGGTTGTATAGTTCTCATGGTATAGCAGCAACTACTTTTACTGTATTGTCCAGTTGAAAAGGCGTTTATTAAACGGTTAATTATCAACAGTCAAAACAAGTTAAAAAAATTGTTCAAAAGTGAAAGTTTTTTCAATGTTCAAATGGAGACCTAATTTCGCCAGGTGAAACTTCGGCTAAATGTGACCATTGAATCAACCTCTCCATACAGCCGTTAAAAACACTTTCACTTCTAGGCCATTTAAGAACGTCCACTGAACGTTGGTGTGGTTGTTTTTTTTACGTCTTTTCAACCAAAAAATGCTCACTGGGAGAGAAGCGCCAACAGAGTGAAAAAATCAAATGGCTTAAACAGAACAAAAGCGCAAAACTTACCATAATAATGAATGCCATAACAAACGTTCATGGTGGTAAACGCGTGAACTACATTATACAAAATATATTTCGCTTTACTTTGCCATCGTTTGCCACCACCATGAACGTTCGTTATAGCATTCATTATTATGGTAAGTTTTGTGCTTCTGTTTAAGAAACTGATAGGCTATATATACACAGAGAAAAATACAAGTGGCTTAAACAGAAGCGTAAAACTTACCATAATTAAAGAACGCCAAAGTTTACGCTTCTGTTAAAGCCATTTGTATTTTTCTCTTTACACTAGTAAAATGTGTGTTAACAACATTTCAAGCATGTAAGCCTACTACTGCGTGCAGCGTGACTACAAGATAGAATTATACAATCATGAAAAATAATAGCAGAATTAAAAGATGCCCAGTGAGCATTTTTTTTTTGAAAAGAATTTGAAAAGACAACTGAAATTAGAAATTACGACTACACCCACCGTTAAATGGATGGTGAAAAGTGAAAGTTTTTGGAGAGGTTAATTCAAGGTTCAGATTTAGCCGAAGTTTCACCTGGCAAAATTAGGTCTCTATTTGGGAGTTGAAAAACGTTAACGTTTTGAACAATTTTTTTACTTGTTTCGACCGTTGACAATTAACCAAAAAAAAACTTTTCAACGGGACAATACAGTAAACGTAGTTGTGGCTATAGGATTAGACCTGTACAACCTAAAACACTTAGTCATGCAAACAAATTCAGTTTCCACTTAAACTTTAAATGTTGGGTAAGCAGTTTTCTGGAAAAGGCAAAAAAAATGCCTCAATTTGAAAATACAACCCTCCTCCTGCAGCTCTCCCTATCCTAAACAGACGAGTACACCCTTCATACGCCCGCAACACAAGGTTGCTCAGCTTGACCAAAGCCAGAGGCAACCATCAGCGAGCCAATGGCATATGGGGTTCCATTAATGGCAAAATTATGCAACTGGCTTTGGGTTTGTCCATAGCTAGTGTCGGCTTTGTTGGTCGTTGCTTTGCGTTTGTAGTTGCCTATTGCTTTGGCTTTATACAATGCGTTTCTCATTGCCTATTGCGTTGGCTTTGTACAATACATTTCTCGTTGCCTATTGCGTTGTATTGACTATGCTGAGAGGAGTATTTAAACTCCCACACGGTCGACTAAGTCGCAAGCATAACAGACAACAGCAATGGAAACATATTGCTGGTGGAAGGCTGTGTGTAACTATCAGCATACAAACGACAAAGCAATGGGCAACGAGAAACGCATTGTACAAAGCCAAAGCAATAGGCAAAGACAAACGCATTGCACAAAGCAATAGACAACGCATTGTACAAGCAAATGCAATAGGCAACAACGCGTTGTACAAGCAAATGCAATAGGCAACTACAAACGCAATGTATAAAGCTAATGCAAAAGCCGACAATAGCCAACAATAAACGCAAAGCCAATTGCATAATTGTGGCATTAAATAGAACCCCATAAAGGCACACTCCGAATCCAAATTGTGGCCGATGCAATCCCAGAGTTCTTTCCATCTCAGAAACGCTTCACCAATATTTACACGTGTTCTATTGCGTTTATTGTTAGACTCTTTTTTAGACTCCCTTTTTGAGAAGTCCGTCTTCCTTTTTTTTTGTTGCTTTGTAGTGTAGGCAGTTGTTGCCAATGCTGGAATAGCAACCTTTTTAGCATGATTGTCCGCCATTGAATCACACTTTCACTGTCTGAAGGGACGTGAACGCGCGTCTGTATTTGTAGACCAGCCGATAGAACGCCCTGTCTCTGAAATCAAATGTGATTGACCAAAGTTCTCTGTCATGGGCTTCTGAAGCCTGTAAACAGAGCCAAGAGGGCAGGAGTAGAGGTTCTCTCTCAGACTACTTGAATTAGACTATGCTGCACAGTTAATGTGGAATTTTTGACCAATGACGCCAAAAATAAACTGCCTACCCCACCTTTAAAAATAAAGAAAACCATGTGACAGCAGTTTCAATAAAAAACATTTTAATAAGCATCAATTTATGTAACACCCTTCCATAAAAAATTATAGACATACATTTAAGGCAAACTAGCATTTGAAAGTGGAAACACTACAAATCTCCCTTCACATCTTTTTTTTTTTTCAAACCCACCCCCACCAGACCTCACCAGAGACTGTTTTAAATGGTTTGCCAATAGCTCTGGAGTTGGACCTCGACAGCCTCTGAAATAAAAGGGGGATACCAAAATCAATTATATTACACCATAAAATGACGCTCTGACTGTACAACCACTCATTGAATATATATTGTGCAGTGAAAATGGTCTGGCAGCATGTACTAATAGCCTGCTAACGCCGCACAACAAGCTAGAACAATGCTTGCACTACGAGCTACCGTGTAGTTAAGCCAAACCAGCCCACAGATTTAGCAACATTATTAATTAATGTATTATGTATAATTAATGTCATTAAATCAAACAAATGGTGCTAATTCCTTTTTTGCTTTATGGAAATACATCTACATAAGTACTTACAAAGTATGTGGTTGTAAAGCAGCATGTCATGAAACCCTTATGCAGCTCTCACATGCGAGGGCCAAGGCAAGTTCCTCTGTTCTGTTTGATTAACCGTTGCCGAACTCTCTCTGTCAAGCAGTACTGCGGCGCATGCGCATTTCAGCAGTCAGTGCAATATTTCAATAAGTATCCTTCTCCAATATCTTATTTTACATTAAATACTGCTCCCATTCCCATTATGACACAGTCATTAGCTTCATATTTTTCATTAAATGCGTTCAAATTAAGTCTTCGTGCAGACCACATTTCGCCCTCCTGAATTCAGAGAAAACCCTTGAAAATAATCTGTCTTTTTTTCAAGATACAAATTTAAATAAATATAAAATTTGTTTATAATAAGTGTTTTGTGACACGTTGAAGTTGTAACCGTATTTTTGCTGGTTGACAAAAGGACGAAAGGAAAAAAAAAATTATTTCAATAAACTAATACATAGGCCTATGTCAACTTGATGCCATCTGTTGACATTCGTGTTTATTGGTAAGATTGGTACAGTAGTTTCACATGAGTTAACCCTTTACTGGTTGTATTTGAGACCCTTTTGATGAAAATGTATCGTTGTTATTGGGTGAAAAAACGTATACCTCCCGCGATTTGTCAACTAGTCCACTACGTTTTGGGAGTAGGCCTAGTTGTTACAACCTCCCCTCCGTGATGGTAATAATAGGATAATGGAGGGGAGCGAACCTCCAGTAACTTTCCTACTCCTAAACTGCCTACAAACTCTCTACTGCAAATATACTGAATTCTACAAAAAAGGGGTGACAACTGCTCGTTCCTAAACTAGTGTATAGACAGCAAGTTACCTCCGGGATGCAGTATTGTAGCAATGGCACAACTAAGCTGGTTCTGGGCCTAAATAAGGCAAGCAGTCTAAACCAAAGATGTATCAAAAACAAGTTTATTAATTACAAATTATGAAACTGAACAAGAGGCAGATTTCAGAACCACAAACAAACCCACAGATCATAGGGTTCGATTAGACATCATTAAAAAGTGCATGTGCTTTTGGGTTACAGAATATACATTATTCACTAACAGGTCAAGCAAATACTAAATACAAAGCAGTAGCTACTCCATTCTAAAATCAAATAACAAAATACCATTAGCAATAGACTGATAGTCATCAATACAAACGTCATTTTTAATAACCATAATATACACAACACACTTATTACAGCCACTCACCAATTAGGCAAACAATTCAGTCCTAAAATGCCATTGGCTCGCCCTACACTCGGATCGTCTCTAGAGTTACAAACACTTATCGGTTACGATAAGTAGGCTATACAGATCAATCATTCATTCCCATAAATACATGTCATATCATACCATGATTACATTAATGCTAAACATACATACACTAGACCAATGCGATCGCCAACTGCATATAAGAAGCTGCACGCTGTAAACAAAAGGCTTGTAGTCTGACAGCATTCGAAACACGGAACTGCTTTATACCTGCGAGGCCGTTTTACTAAGCGCTCTCACCTGTGCACACCTTGACCTGTATTTGGGGCATGCAACTCTTCTTATTGCCACAAGGGTGTAATTTACCAAATATCCTATCTGGTTACAGAATAAACCCATGGGTATCTTACCCAGCTCTTCTCCATGACAAAATGGGAAAAAAAAAACACAGTACAGTGTACTGGTCAAAGTGGGGGAAAACGATAGTGAGCAGAACAAACACCGTACAGGATCAAAAGGGGGAAAATGAAACTAACAAAATAAACACCGTATATATTACAGGGCCGACTAAAGGGCTAAGGGAATGACTAAATGGGGCAAGTAACAAACGGAATAACCTTAACTAAGGAGAGCGAGTAACTAACAAACCAACAAACACGGAATACAGAAATGAATGTCTGAATCTCTCGCTCTACCGAAGACTATCAGCGGGAAGGTTTTTTAATGTGACGGACCGTTCCATGATTGGTCCGTCAACAGATGACAGCACAGCTGATGCGTGATTGGGGAAGGACCGTGAAGGCAAGAACAGAAATGGAAGACTAGACAACCATCTACACATGTACAATACGGACACACAATATGGGTGGACGTAACAGTTGTCTGCTACTAAAATGTGGCAGTGTGATGCCCTACTGTTCATACATTCTGTTGCTATGTCCCTATCCTGAATTCTTACATTTTTTCAAATTTTAGAAAGGGCACCCTATTTCTTTTGCCTTGTCAGATATGGTTTTGTTACCAGTTTCTCCTCCTTTTGTTCTTCTCTCCTCACCGTAATGTTGTAATGTCTACCAATAAGGCTTAGATGATCTTCACAGAGGAAGTAATTTGCTTCTCGGTGGCAAGCTTTGATGCCCTTCATTAACTCTTTCCCTGCACCAGAAAAATCTGCTGTTGAACTCACTTATGATGCGTTTAAGACATGGGTAGACAATGCAGGTAGACAGTCCGCATTGTAGTAAGTAAGTACATTTTATTTATAAAGCGCCTTTTAAAACCACAGTTACAAGGTGCTGTACAACGTAAAAACATGAAATGTAAAAACATACATTGACAAAGAACATAAAAACATAAAATGGCAAAGAAAGCGCATTTAAAAACTGCACTAAAGGTTAAAAGGCTAAAACACGTATTACAAAACAAAGTGCTTACATTGATTGTTTTAAGGACTGTATCTTTGTTGCCAAAGTAAATAAATGGATACAGAGTGCCCAGCCCAGTTTTTTAAACATGTCATCAATAAAGATTAATTTCACAATGTTTTATTGCTTTGAATATGGATAGTTTATTTTTGGTACACCTTCAACCAAACAAATGAATTAATTACAAACAATTTTGTTTATGTCAGGAACAATTAAATCCCAAGTGGGTAGGGTCTGCCTCTTGAAGGCCTTTGGTTAAAAAACTGCTGGACCATCAAACACTGTCTAAAAGAGTTGCTTTTTCCTGACCTCAAGACTTTGTGTGCGTGTTTGTAGATTTTCTATGACCTCGTACGGCAGATCAACAGGAAAACTCCAGTCCAGGGGAAGCATCGCAAAAAGTCCAACTGTCAGCTGCTCTAATGAGATAGGTATGTATTTTACCTATAAGAACCTTCTACTATACAAGGTACACTTTACAACCATACTTCAAACAAACACTACACGCTAAACCTTGCAACCTAGCACAGTGTTACCATATGCCCTTCAACGTTGACAGGGACATTAAGCTTTACTTCTTAAATTGGATTTTTTGCTATCTTCTGACATCAATAGCATTGGTTCTGCCTATCCCACGATAATATTTGTCTGTCTTCCAGGTGTGTTAGTGTGCCAGAAACATTTCCTCTTTACTAAACCTTTCAAAATCTACTGGACGCCTACATCTATGTGCTGACGCCGATCTAACAACAAATGTTGACAATGATGACAATAAAAATCAGCAAGGAACACAGTTGTTGGACATAATGCTCCTTCTACATCAGTTTTTCGCAGAGCTGCATGGTGAAAATCAGCAGTTTAGTAACTAATTACCCTACCAAAACCTCCATCCTGTGTAGTCGCAAACAACAACCATGGAAACCTAACAAAAGGATGTTCTTAATGGATTGTGCACGTTACCATAGCGATGGTAATGATGCGATTTCTGATTGGAGGTGGGGTCCAAATACCACCTGGATTTAAATATGATACAAATATTTTCCCTCAAATCTTTCACCTAACTGGGCCACAATGGTCTCTTCTGATCTTTTTTTTTTCTTACTGTATTTTTCTCTTATTTGGTCTAGTCTGCTTTTATGTCTTACTGTGCTAGATCGAACGTGTATGTATAAAATTATGGAGAAAAAAAATTGCTCTTCATGTGGGGTTTCTTATTATATTTTTACATTACGTTTATTTTTGTTCTTTAAGTATGTGTTAATTTTTATTTATGATCCTGTGTCTGCTTCTTAGTATGTGTGTGAGTTTGTTTGTGTGTTTCAGTGTGTGTGTTTACTTCTATTTACCTGTCTGTAGTCGCTTGGTGCTCTGTCATCTTCATCCTAATCTGTAACCGTCAGTGTTCCTTACAGAGCATTCTAATTCGTTGTTGGGTTAGACAACTGGCTGTCAGAAAGTAAAGATGAAAAAACATTTGTATTCAAATGAAAGAACAATTGTCAATGGATTTTCTGTTGTAGAATCTCATTGTACTCTTCCTTTTCCTCCTTTCTGGTTCCCTATTCTCCAAGGTAGCTTTCTGGTCATTTTGCTTGCAATCTATTTAGCAACTGGCTCATATCTCCAAGGACACTGTATCCTATTGATAACTTGAAAGCAAGTGGAGTTTTCTGTCAGTTTTTTTATCTTTTTTAACTCCTCTGCTCTCTCTACCGCTGACCCATTGTCTGCCAGGTCACTTACAGTATATGCTGTCTAAATTAACCGTTATCTGGATGTTTTCAGTCTAGAGTCCTATCTCAACGTGACTGTTTGTCATATAGTCATTAGTTGTGCCCAGTCTCAGTTTAATAGTTACCTGTAAGTTAGTCCATCTTTGCTGAATATGGGGTAAAATAAGGGTCTGTGGCCTGTGAAGTATCAACTAAAAACAGATATTGGATGCGTTTTAGAAAAATGTTTGAAAAACGTTTGAAATAGTCGGATCTACCAGATCTCGGTTTCTTGTTGTGTTACGGATATCAGTTCTTTATAGTCTTAATTGCTTGTGTAAAGACTACCCTTTGTTCCAGGTTTCAGTTAGACAATAGCTTTCAGAGTTGTGGATTAGTGCCCAGATTTGAGAAGGACAAAATGATGAGACTCATTTTTAAATTAAACCGTATGTGGGACTTGCATAGAACGCTTGCATTCAAGCTAGTTTGATAGTGCCATTTCATTTTCTGTTAGGGAGTGAGAAACCTTCCATGTCTTCTGTTGTCTTGAATGAAGTATGCCATATGGTGTGGATTCCCCTTCCTCCCTGCTCTGAACAGACACGCTAAATAAACTGATTTAATCGGATTGGAACAGGTGGGCGGGAAAAGGGATTTGTAGAAATGGTGATGTATGGGGGTGGCCAAATGTAAACTAAAAAGCCTTAATTAAAGTGGTGCAATTTTGTATACGCAACCTGAGTTTGGACCTCTGCTTTATGCAATGTAAAGCTTTTTTTTATGAATACATTTTATTTTTTGTTAATGGGTATAGAAAGCCGTGTGCGATTTGATGGAGGATGGAGGGAATTTCCCTGGCTCTGGTTCTATCAAAGCTTTGCTCAAAGAATAACATCATACAGTGCATCCGGAAAGTATTCATACCCCTTCACTTTTTCCACATTTTATTATGTTACAGCCTAATTCCAAAATGGATTAAATTAAAAAAATGTCTCAACATTCTACACGCAATACCACATAATGACAAAGTGAAAAAAGTTTATTAGAGTTTTTTGCAAATGTCTTCAAAATAAAAAACTAAAATATCACATGTACATAAGTATTCACACCCTTTACTCAATACTTTGTTGAAGCACCTTTGGCAGCAATTACAGCCTCAAGTCTTCTTGAGTATGATGCTACAAGCTTGGCACACCTATTTTGGGGCACTTTCTCCCATTCTTTTTTGCAGATCGTCTCAAGCTCCATCAGGTTGGATGGGGAGCGTCCGTGCACAGCCATTTTCAGATCTCTCCAAAGATGTTCAATTGGGTTCAAGTCTGGGCTCTGGCTGGGCCACTCAAGGACATTCACAGACTTGTCCCGAAGCCACTCCTTTTTTATCTTGGCTGTGTGCTTAGGATTGTTGTCCTGTTGGAAGGTGAACCTTCGCCCCAGTCTGAGGTCCAGAGCGCTCTGGAGCAGGTTTTCATCAAGGATCTCTCTGTACATTGCTGCATTCATCTTTCCCTTGATCCTGACTAGTCTCCCAGTTCCTGTCGCTGAAAAACACCCCCACAGCATTGAGCTGCCACCACCATGCTTCACTGTAGGGATGGTGTTGGCCAGGTGATGAGCAGTGCCTGGTTTCCTCCAAACATGACGCTTGGCATTCAGGCCAAAGAGTTCAATCTTGGTTTCATCAGACCAGAGAATTTTATTTCTCATGGTCTGAGAGTCCTTTAGGTGCCTTTTGGCAAACTCCATGCGGGCTGTCATGTGCCTTTTACAGAGGAGTGGCTTCCGTCTGGCCACTCTACCATAAAAGCCTGATTGATGGAGTGCTGCAGAGATGGTTGTCCTTCTGGAAGGTTCTCCCATCTGCACAGAGGAACACTGGAGCTCTGTCAGAGTGACCATCGGGTTCTTGGTCACCTCCCTGACCAAGGCCCTTCTCCCCCGATTGCTCAGTTTGGCTGGGCGGCCAGCTCTAGGAAGAGTCCTGGTGGTTCCAAACGTCTTCCATTTGCGAATTATGGAGACCATTGTGCTCGTTGGGACCTTCAATGCTGCAGAAATTTTTTTTTACCCTTCCCCAGATCTGTGCCTCGATATAATCCTGTCTCGGAGGTCTACAGACAATTCCTTCGACTTCATAACTTGGTTTGTGCTCTGACATGCACTGACAACTGTGGGACCTAATATAAACAGGTGTGTGCCTTTCCAAATCATGTCCAATCAATTGAATTTACCACAGGTGGACTCCAATCAAGTTGTAGAAACATCTCAAGGATGATCAGTGGAAACGGGATGCGCCTGAGCTCAATTTTGAGTGTCACAGCAAAGGGTGTGAAGACTTATGTACATGTGATATTTCACTTTTTTATTTTTAATTCATTTGCAAAAACTTAAAAAAAACTTTTTTCACTTTGTCATTATGCGGTATTGTATGTAGAATGTTGAGAATTTTTTTTTATTTCATCCATTTTGGAATTAGGCTGTAACATAATAAAATGTGGAAAAAGTGAAGGGGTATGAATACTTTCCGGATGCACTGTATATACTCCCCTTTGATTCGATATGAGTTCCTAAGACAATATTAAATCAAACTCAATATCAGAAAACAATTGTAAATTTGTCAAAATGACAAAACAGTACTCAGCCGTTGTGTTCTTCACGAACATTGAGAAGAACTGAGAACTTGTAAAAAGGATATTTCCATCAGCTGGAAAATCATCGATCCTCAATGGTGTTGCAGAGGAGAGTCAGAGCCATTACGGACAGTCCAAAGTCCAAGACTCAGAGGCTTAATTCAGCTCCCTCTATAATCTGATTTGTAACTTAAGTCACAATAGTACAGAACTGAACAAGTGGATGCATCAAAACAGACAAATAATATCAATATCAGCTTGAATATTAAAACTTGTGCTGTATAACTACTCAGATACAATGGCTTCTGAAGAGGCTGTAAAAGCTTATGAAAAACAAATAAAAGAAACACAAAGCAACACAACCCAGTATAGGCATTAACATGCAAATAGTTTTAACACCAATATTCTTGACACTTGCAGCAATTTCATTCTTCTTCAGGGAGACTTGAATTAGCATTATTCATTCACAATTTGTTGTACTCCTAGCCTGGTAAAAGTCTGCACTCGTCTCTATTTCAGGAAAAGGTGAGTGCACCCACCAGTTCCAATACAGAGAGGAGTCGGTGACACCTAGGCATGAGTGTATCTTAGTCCAATTTTAACCAAACCAAAGTGGTTCATTTGGATTTTCAATTAACTTACGGCAACTTGCTTCCGATAATTCTTGTAAATAGTGCTAAATAGCACACCTTCAAAAATAACAGACATTTCTGGAGTTCCAGGATTGATCAAGTCCCAGGTGTCCAGAGGCTTAACTACCTTCTAGTTTGAGAGAAGAAAACAAAAAGACACTTATGAGTGACACATAACAACCTTTTTGCTATTATTTCATCAATGTATATTCATGGTAAGTCTGCGGTTCAGTTTTACATGAAAATAAAACACTCACTGTAGACAAATCAAAACGACCCATGGTCAAATGTTCCCTAACAAAGTCAAACAAAAAACAGATAGTGGTGACATCTGATAGTGTTCAAACTAAACATAAGGCACTCTTAAACTAAAATCAGTCTGACTCAGAAATAATACCCAAAAAATGTAAATATAAGACTCTCAAAATGAATTTGCTATGTAATGAAGTATGGCTTTCCACTGTAATATTCGACAATTTAACTGTCAGCTTTCCTATCATTTATCAATTATCCACATACTATGAGCATTTCGGCGTGGATGGGCTCTCTCAATGTTATGACTGCTCCCACCCCCACCTATCAGGCACATCTTTTGCGTTATGTTGACAGACTTAGAAATTTGCTGAATAGCCAACTGTAGATTATTATTCGAACTGCGGCCTTACAGGGTCACACAAGACCTAGATATGTGACTTTTCTTTCTTACCCGCTGGAGTTTTTACTTCGCCCCATGTGTCCGTTATCTGTAAGATAATTTAGCAAAGACACAGTATCTGCATGCAAATCCTCTTATTCTTGATAGACCATCGGCATACCTGATCAAAATTTTCTCTTTGGTCTTGTCCAGAGAGACAAGGGCCTGCAACTGTGGAATTTTGGCACAATTGGCAGACCGCCACTGCGAAGAGTGGCTATCTCTGTTTTCAACTCGAAACGAAAACATTGAGCTGAGGGAGAAAAATCTTGTCCCTCTCCCTCTTTCCAATCTCTTAAATTTTGCATTTCTGTGATCCATGAAGCACTATTGTCCCAAAACACATCAGGCTGTTTAAACAGGGCTATGTGTGGCACTGAATCTCGCATGCAAAACACAGCCTTTTGTGATGGAGTGAGAGAAACCTCTACCGCAACGTATTATTTACCCACATAAAGATTTTAACATTTCTTTCTTCCCTGCCTACCATTTCTACGAATACTTTCTCTGCCTTCTCTGGTACCTGCTTTGCCTTCTCTGGTACTTTCGGTCTTCTCTTGTACTAGCTTTGCCTTCTCTTATTAGATATCTACATTCCTGTAGTATGGACACACTGAGCGTTCCCAGGACAGGAAACTCTCCTCCCGTGAACTTGTTCCACCAGTAACTTGCAAAATGTTACTCTCACCCATCCTCCACCATCGCCACCATCACAACAGGACCAGTCAAAGGACTGTCCAATTTAGGAACCACCTTTGTCTGTCTGTTTCCAATAGCTCTCCGTTAATTTGACCTGGGGACTTTGTCACAGGGCAAGTTTAACACAGTTAACACACACACACACTGAAATAAGGTTCCCCCCAAGAATTCTAACACCCCAAGAATTCTAACACTGTGTTGATTCAGTATGCAGACGAATCTACAAATCCTTTTATCCGAAATGAAATTTTTTGGGTTAGACACCTAAATAGTCACACATCTACTTTTACCTTTTAGCCTATTTATAGTTAAGATATATAGTTAACCGTAAATGACACGTCCCTACCAATGCCGAGGGACCACTGAATTGTACCTACCAATAATCCTACACGGCTTTCGTCAAGTCATTTTATCCACTCCAGGGGTGGTTACTTTTAACCCTTTTGTGGGGTAAGGGGTTAAAAGTAAACGTCGTTGACGTTTCCCCTCCCACCTTCACCTAAATAAATTGTTAATTTGTTTGGTTTAGCAGAGAGTCCCTCATCTAAATCGTGCAACAGTCTGATGTTGCACACCCGCGACAATAAGAAAGCAGACAATGAGGACAACCTAGACAGGAATGCGATTTGTGAGGTTGTGTTAGTCAGCGACATATGGTTTACATTAATAAATCTTAGAAACACATTATCAAAGTACAAGCAGTATATTACATCACTATATAGTAGCATACTGTTCAAAATAGTTTGTATGTTGGCCGGCAATAAACTACAACTAGCCAGCCTGCTAACGTTACGGATCAGGGCTGGTTCTAGCCTGCCCTAGTTGAGTGGGCTGCCATATATATTGAGTGGGCAATTTGGCGTGCTGCCAGCTCGGTAGATAGCTAGAGAAGCGGACAGTCAGAAGATTGCCTGTTCGGATCCCGAGCTAGATGACACGACTACATTTTTCTTTTATTCAAATGGCCCAATAATAAGCAGCTAGTGCCACTGCATCTGCATGCAGCCTTTCAGAAAACAGCCAGCCAATTTAGCCAGCCCTTAAGTTTGTTTCTTTATATAATTCTGTGCTTACAAGTAAGCAAGACAAACCCAACAGCTACAGTGTAGTCAACAGCAGCTGTATTCACGCAATGTGAAGAAAACCGCGATGTGTACCGTTTTGAAACTGTTTAAATCAACACAAATATAACGTTTTTGTTGCTCTGAGTCTTTTAAGTCCTTCCAGAGTAATACTTAGTTTCACATAATAGAAGTGTTTATATCTATTGATCTCTTGTTAATTCGTCTTTAGCTTCCAAAGAACGTAGTATGAAATATGAAAATTGTTTTATGAAAAAATCCTCAACTTTGAGTAGTTTAATAAAAAAAATGTATGTTTATTTAATATCCAACGATTGATGGACTCGTTTAAGAATATATTCTTCAATCACTGATAATTCCAGCTTTCCATATTTTTACAGTTAATAACATAATTTTGTCATTTCAAAATGCCTCTGCGTGGTGGTCAACGCTGGGATTGGTCGTAATTCTCTATTTTCTTTCTCAAACGGGCACGAAAAAGTCCAGCACACCTTGCTTTCAAATGAATTTACCTCGGTGTTCCCATTATTTTTGACGGTAAACCTTTGATTCATTTTGAAGTAAACCCCTGTCATGTACTTTACTTGAATCGCTACTAACTTTAATCAAAAAGTTCCATCGTGGCCTTTCAACTGTGACTAGACCGACCTCTCTTGAAAAGACTCAGCAAAAAAAAAGAATATTTTCTCTCAAAGTTTTCCGTGCCTTGCTGCCTGCCTTCAGCTTCACTTCGTCAGGACAGCGGTAAAACAGACGTCATTCTCTACTATAGCTTGCTAGCAAGTTTCTGTTTAGATTTCAGTCGCGTTGATTGAAATCCATAAAGCGAGGCATATTTTAATTGTTTTATGTATAGTTATGTCAGTCAGTTTGGCTACTATTACATAGGCCTATAACACATTGCATTTTAACTTTAGCTATGCTGATTGATTGTAAATGTAAGTGATGCTCATCGGTATCGTTGTCTGTACCAAGATAAAACGCAGCCTAGTTGTTGCATTTTTGAGCGGGGTAATTTTAAGTAGGCCTATCAAGCCTTAGAATATATTAATGATCCTAGCGGATTTGAAAAACTTTTCATATTTAAAATACTTCTGCTAATGAAGAACCATGCATGATAAAGAGTTCGAGGTATCATATCAATTGCCGTGAGAAAATCTGGACCTTTCCTTTCATCTTTTGTTTTCCTGTATTTCCACCGAAGCTTTGGTTTCCTTAAAGATTGCGTTGAGTGGCATGTCCAGTATTTGTGACCATGGTTGCGTGCATGAAAAATCAGTGCCTCAAGAAAACAAATGTATTAGTCAGATGCAGTGGCGGCTCCTGAAAATAGTCTAGGTGGGGCTGTACCATATTCAGTCAGCTTCACAAATACAATTAAACACTAACTGCAGGACACCAGCGTTCTGCTATATAGTAAGTATTTATTAAATGCCAATATTAAACATGTGAGGCATTCTTACACAATAATCTCTTACTAAAGTCAACTGCAAAAACAAATGGCGTCTGGCATCTTATTTCTTTGGCCATTCTGTCATTCTGAGTGGCAAACCTCTAAGTTACTTAAAAGAAGATTTAAACATACAGATGGTCAAGGATAAGGCATAGTATTCGACACTCCAGCTCCTACATGTAAAAATAATAGTCTTAACTTTGTTTAGACAGTACACTTGAACAATTTTGCTCTTGTTAGCAAACATTCTAGATCGTAGTTAATTAGCTTCCATACATTCAACAAAACAAAACAAGCGAAATATGTTTACAATTGTATGACTGGCCTACATTGTTAACCATGTACATTCACAGGGCACTTTGCATAGTTGATCAGATTTGTATGGGGATTATGACGTTATTACAAAAAAAAGATGAGGAGATAAAATCGAGGTAGATGGCGCCTGACATCCTGGGTCTCCCATCTCTGCGTTAGTCATGGTCTTTGTCTCCCTGGATCCTATGGCAGATCACAAAACCAACTTTCTCAACCTCAGGGCGGACTCTGATTAGGGCAGTAAATTTACAGCCTTTCTGGCAGCAGATTCGAGGGTGCTGATTGGCTAAATTTATGTTGCCTCTGTTGCTATGTGCATTTCTTCGGTCAGCCATTGGCTGGTGCTGCGCACTGAATGTGCTGTTTTTCTACTGCCCCAGTAGCGCTAGTTTAGAGAGGGGATGAACCATAGACATCAGTACGTCTATGGGATGAACAGTCAATTAATTTGACCCCAAATATAATGATTTATATTTTATATATTACACGTTTTTGTGCATTTTAAACACATACATTCTTAAAATTGAAAGTAATTATTGTAATTATTATTAAAACAAACAAACCTGGGAGAGCCAGGGAGGGCTGTGCCCCTCTGTCCTCTGCTGCCGAGCCGCCACTGATGGTTTATTGTCTTGTTTAGGTTTGCAGAGCAGACTGCAGAAATGAGCAGGTCGGCTACTCAGACAGCTAAAATTAGAAGATCAATAATGCAAGATCATCATCTTCATTATCAATGAAATATAGGCCTATAATATAGGAGTTTGGTTAGCACTGTTGCCTCACAGCAAGAAGGGCCTGGGTTCAAACCCCACCTCAGCCAAGGGCCTTTCTGTGTGGAGTTTGCATGTTCTCCCCGTGTTTGTGTGGGTTTCCTCCGGGTACCTCCCACCATCAAAAGACATGCTGCATCCTCCTACCAGTGCCCTGACCAGTCACTCCCAATTCAACTGGAGTCGGTCTGTGTGTCCTATGTGTATGAGCAACTCTGTCGTAATATGTTGGGTGAGCAAGTCTGGCGCAAATTGGCTGCCGCGGTATCACTTCAGACTGAGTGTTGTGTGAGCTGTCGGTCCAATCGTTTTTCGTTCTGTGTTATTAATTGCCGACCAATTTGTGTAAAGCGCTTTGAGTATCTAAAAAAGCGCTAAAAACTAAATAAAATGAATTATTATTATAATTATTATTATAAAGTGGTGACTTGCAAGCACGAATGGGCGAGAACTGTGGGGGAGGCAAGGAAAACAATAGTTTTTAACGAGAGAATATGCCGCAAATAGGAGTTTTGCTTATTGGAATTTTTTCTCAGGGCAGAAACGTTCATGATTGGTTCAAACATGTGACCAATCGAAGCAGAGGTAAGGGGCGTAGCTAATTTGAAACTTCGAGCGCCATAAAACAATTGTGTTGTTGATTGGGCAGAGCTTGAGTCGTTATAGAGGTATGTTTAAACTTAATACAGAAAATAAGAACACATATATAGTAGAATAGTAGGCTACAACAAGCATACTTGTTCTGAGGGAAGCCATTCTTTGTGTTTACCATTCCCAGGGCAGAGCTAAACTACTGTACTGAATTAAGTTGCACCTCTATGTACATTTAAGGCAGTCCAGTTTCCAGGGCAGGTTTAAATTACAGTATTTCTGGTGGCAAAGAGGAATTTTTGCAAGGGTCTCATCAGTTTTTTGATCCAAAATATATTACCCTATGGCTTTTAAGGCTAAATAGTGTCGCAATTGTAGTTAATGTGTCGACAGCCTTATCTTCTCTTCTAATCTTCAGAGGATGGGGAAATGCTGGCTCCATGGAGTTGAGAGAAATCTGCCTAAAATTAATGACTTCAGAGTCCATAGAGAAGTGGTTATTGTAACTGGAGAGGAAAAGGAATACATGCAGTCTTGCATAAACAAAGCACAAGAAGAGAATAAAGGTTATTTTATAGCTCCAGTTTCCACCAGCACAAATTATTATTACTTTGCTTGTGAAAGAGCCAGCAAAGCAACAGGAAGAAGCAAAGGAGAATCAAAAAATACCAGGGCCAATTCTTGCGGGGCATATATTTCCTTTAAATTGATAAAGGATGCTGGCTTTAAAGGTTTGGTGATTCGTCAAATGCTGCAACACACTGTGCATGATGTATCAAATCCGGAAGAGGGAGTTAAAAACCGAATAGATCCAGAATTGTTAGCGTTTGTGGAGATGTGGCTCACACAACGCTGCTCAATATCAGAGACCTTACTAAAAAGCTGTGATTGGGCACACATGCATGGGCATACAGACAAACACAATCGAAGATTCTATTTGACACCCGAAGATATAAGGTTAATCAAACGCGGTCTCCATTTCCTTCCTTTTCCTGATTCTAAGGATTGTGTTAGTGTTGACTATTTGGTCACTTCTGAGCTCCAGGAAAACATTAGTTTTTATCAACCGCTCACTGCTCACCAACCCCTTATGATAGTAGTACAGACACCATCACAAAAGGATCTACTGAAAGAACACCCCCATCCCATGGTTTTCATGGACGCTTTCTATAAAAGGAATTAATGCCTAAGGCTACGCCTTTTATGCACTCTTGCTGATCAATCAAACTGGAAGAGGTGTATCATTTGCCTATTTCATTCTGAGTGAGGATTCCAGTGAAATATTAAGTTGTTGCCTACAGAAGCTTCAGTTGAGTAATCCTAGCTTTTATCCGAGGTTAGTATGCAAACAGACTCTACAAAGTCCATTTGTCTTGTCCTGCTGAGGATCAGTTATTTCTTAAACACTAAAAGTATGTAATTCTATTTTCTACGGCAGTAACAATAGGCCGTTGTTCTTGTAGTAAGGTTACTAAGGATATTAAGTGATTAGAATCATAGTAGACTGATCTCACATTAATGATTTTGGATGTTATGTCTTTCTGTTCTTCTCAAATGCTATAGATCAATAATGATTGACCGGGACCTGAAAGAACTTAGTGCTATCAGAAATATTTTCCCAGAGGCTAAGGTTCTCCTTTGTTGGTTCCATGTACTACAGGTATATGTTTTAAGTGAATTAACACACATGCCCTATGTGACACTCATAAAATAGTTTTCAGCAGCAGTAACATTACCCAGAACTATTGTTAAAACAGTGATGTGCTATGGCTATTTGCTTTGTTAGTTGTGCAGCTCATCCAAAGGTCAGTACATTGTCATTATTGTTCATTATAATAATAAGGTATGCAAGCATATAAAAATACCTTTTACTTATAACATTTAACAACTATTAATTTATTGACATAGATATAGCTGGTGGCTTTACATAACTTAGGCTTGCAGATTCTTTAATTATGTAAGTTAAATGTATTATTTTGACATTATGGTTGAGGGAGAATACTGTCAAGTTGTACTCATGTAATGCAACTACCAAAAGTGCATACACTCTTATGTGCATGTTACAGGCTGTGAATGGGTGGCTTGTGAAGAGAGATGGAGGAAACTTGACAGGGGTGCAAAGAAATCTGGTCATTCATGCCATGGTGTCAATGAAAGCATGCCTAACGGTAAAACTCTGTATGAGACCATTTCAATGACCCAAATTAATAAATTATCTATCTTTTTGGTGCAGTTCTGCCTAAAGACTTTAGTGGTGACATGCCAATACAATCATACTGTAGAATCTCAGACAATATCCATGTTTTTCAGGAGGAAGAATTTTGTAATGTGTCAGCCATAAAGTGCAGTGAGATTGACACCTACTTGGGGTGTACACATGTCACAAAGTACCTAAAGACTCACTGGTTCACTTATTCTGGTCTGTGGGCCAATTTTGGTCGCACATTTTATCACTGCAGCAGTGAGACCAACAACAAGGCAGAGAAGTCAATTCTTTAGAGCATTTGTTCATTTTATTCTATTAATGAATCTTAATCTCTTGTAATACTGTAGCGTTGACTTAGAATAAGTCTGTCCTTACTTTATTCTACCCCCACTGGAGCAAAGTTGCTATATTGTCTTTAACATGGCAAGGCTAGAGAGAACTTAAGTGTGCGTTATCTGTGAACTAGCTATTCAGCGCTCTCTCTCTCTCTCTTCTACACTCTCTAATCCTTATCTCTAGATCTGACACAAAGGCTGGCTATTAGTTTCACACCTTGTATTGTACTGATGTTTACAATGCAATGTAGTCTCTCAATTTCAATTATAATGGTTAATTTCACTATTAAAACGCTGACTACCTTTAGTGTGTTGTTATCATTGTTGCTGATTATCCAATCGAACAGGTACAGGAAAGATTGGAGGAAGGGGAGAGGTAGAGAGAGCAATAGTTATTTTCCTCAAACCGGTTGCCGACACTGGATGTTTTCCATTATTGCTATTTCGTAACAAAATACCCATTATGCCTACGTTAATGTTTCACCTCTGCAGCTCTTCTCCCTAGGCAGGTTGCCCAAGTCATCTACTGTTCACAACTTTCTGGACTTAAATACTGTCTTGTTTTTTTAGATTCTTTCTTACCTTTAAATATACATTTCTGTGGGGTGAGGCCAACAAGAGAGTTGACTAGCTTCTTTGGTTGCTGTGTGGAGATGTTCAGAAATATTAAAGGTAGTTATTTTGCCTATTATTTGTCCCTTAGTCATTCACAGCAAAGGATTAGGACTAGTCCTTTGTATATACTTAGTTTATGTGTTATTTATCCCCCAAAAATATTTTGCTTTGTGCTTCAGTTACATGGGTGACCTTGCAGACATTGGAAGGCTAAAAGTCGGCACCTCTGCTGCAGCTACAGCTGCTGCAACCATGTTGGATAACGGACTTGGTGCAAACTTAAACATTGAAAATGGAAAGTGTTCTGTAACATCTCAATCCAGTTGCAACTGCTACACAGTAGACTTAGTTTATTTTCGGTGTGAGTGCTACACATTCATAATGGGCAACTTGTGCAAACACATTATTTTATCACAGACAGAGGCACAGAGGAGAGGGATAGACATTGAGGGGATGCGAAATAGTGAAGCAAAACTAATTATTGACAGCCAATTGTACTGTAATGATGATGTAAATTTTACCATTTTTCATAGTGATGGGGGTGTTAGTACTGTAAATTGCAAAAGTCCAAGTCTCTGCACATGCACAGCAAATAGTCACGGAGAAAAATATGTTTGTATATGTGTTTTCAATGCCCTCAAAATTGAAGCGATACCCATGTCTGAGTCTTCCCAAAGTGACTTAGTTACAATAGCCTTCCACAAAACAGAAACTGTCAACACAGGCCATGTTGGCTGAGCTGCTGGAGTGGAGCCGATCAGATAACGGCAACGCAAGTGAGGAACTGCACAAGACAGTAGAGAGAGCACACAAGTTGGCTTTTTCCACCATTACTAATGTTTCAAGACAAATAAAAATGTCTGCTTTACATGGAAATCGTCAAAGGATGAAGAGGGCAACTACTGCCAACTTTAAGCAGAAAAGAAGATGAAGAACACAAAATCAACTACATCACTAATTAACCTTAAATATGTTTATTTAGACCACAAATGTATTATTTTAAAGGATGTTATGATATAACTAAGACATACAGTGCATCCGGAAAGAATTCATACCCCTTCACTTTTTCCACATTTTATTATGTTACAGCCTAATTTCAAAATGAATTAAATAAAAAAAATTTCTCAACATTCTACACATAATTCCGCATAATGACAAAGTGAAAAAAGTTTTTTTGAGTTTTTTGCAAATGTATTCAAAATAAAAAACTAAAATATTACATGTACATAAGTATTCACACCCTTTACTCAATACTTTGTTGAAGCACCTTTGGCAGCAATTACAGCCTCAAGTCTTCTTGAGTATGATGCTACAAGCTTGGCACACCTAAGGACGCGTACATAAATATTCACACCCTTTTCTGTGACACTCAAAATTGAGCTCAGGCGCATCCCGTTTCCACTGATCATCCTTGAGATGGGGCAGTTTCTCCAATTCTTCTTTGAAGATCGTCTCAAGCTCCATCAAGTTGGATGGGGAGCGTTGGTGCACAGCCATTTTCAGATCTCTCCAAAGATGTTCAATCGGGTTTAAGTCTGGGCTCTGGCTGGGCCACTCAGGGACATTCACATTCACTTGTCCCGAAGCCACTCCTTTTTTATCTTGGCTGTGTGCTTAGGGTCGTTGTCCTCCCTGACCAAGGCCCTTCTCCCCCGATTGCTCAGTTTGGCCGGGCGGCCAGCTCTAGGAAGAGTCCTGGTGGTTCCAAACGTCTTCCATTTGCGAATGATGGAGACCACTGTGCTCGTTGGGACCTTCAATGCTGCAGAAATCCGTTCACTCTTGCTAAAGCCTGGTTTAAACTTCTGCGTGAGCACGTTAGCGAACGTAAACGTTCATTCGGCGCTTACGTTCGCACAGTACTTTGCCTACATACTTCAACGTAAGTTTAACGGGCCCGCTAGGTGGCAGTGTCACATTCAGTTTGCCATAGTAACTAACTAGCCATACAATGCGATTAGTCTTGTTACAGCCACGGTGTGAATAATTTTTATGGTTGTATTTAGCTGCAGTATCTCAAAGGTTACGAAGACTTCCTAACTTCGTGCAAAGGCGTTTGACTAGAGACTAACATAACAAATAACCACATTGACAAGCACAAAGGGAGAGATAGTTAAAACAGAGTAAGTTCTTCATAAAACTTTTTACGTCACTGAGTTAGTGTACGATGGAGCTCTCCATAGCTCTACATCAAGGAAGGTTATTCACCTGCACTTGGGCTAAATGTAAGACACTGTACACTGAATGTGAGTTAGGTTGTATTTGTTTAACATTAAAAAATAATTGTGGTGACTTGAATTGGATAGTGGCTGTTCACACGTATCAAGTGTTTCCATAAGGTATTCAACAGCGGCACAGTTTTTTATTTATTTATTTATTTAGAGAACCTAACCTTCACTATTTGGATGTTAATGTTATTTTCATGGAGTCAAATGTTAGCTAGTCTTAAGTCAAGGCTCCATAAATAATAGCTTACTGATAATACTGCAAAAGATCATTAGGCTAGGACTTCTCACACTATACCGTGCTTAGCCAGACCTAGTGGGAGAACCGTCAACAAGGAGTTTATTGTGCCGTGTTTATACTACTACTTACTGCATGTGAATTCTATTTGTCTAAGTGGACGTTATCTAGCTGATGTGTGCTTCGCTAACTATTATCCCCTTAAAGGCACCATAAATAATTGCTTGCTGCAAAACGAACTCCTTTATTTGTCACCATAGCGTGACTGAAACGGCGAAATCCGACACGACAAAGTAGTGTCAGAATGAACAGACTGATACATGTAGGCTATTTAAGCAGACGGCAGCACAGTCACAATAACTAAGATTATTTTAAATGTATTTCAATGGTAAAATAATCAGTATTGAACAAGCAATAACACTTGAAGGTGCAGTATGTAGTTCTAGAGAATTGGGGAAAACATTGCAAGTTTGAATCACAACACTAAAAAAGGCCAACCTCCTGAATCTTTGGTCTCTCCTATCCCTCTCAATGGCCCATCCCACATATGCTCGTGCGCGCTGACTTGACTTCATGAGCCTGAGCGTTTCGTGAATCATGTGTATGTTGTGCATATTTTTGGTTCTCACCAACAATGCATAAAGCCATGTCTGATAAGGTGAGAAACAAAAGAATCCGAATGTCTGATCATAAACGCTCTAAAACTGAGTGGTTTACACCAAAGCAACGAGCACAAACACAAATGACCGTTTCCATAGTAACGACATATAGTTAGTAAGCTAACGTTAACAAAAACAATTTCATAATTTCATTCCCCTATTAGTATGAGCAAGTGCATAACAATCGTTTTTATTTAGCTGCGATTGGAACCATAGCTACTATACGTTGCAGAGTATATCCAACATATGCATGTAAACAAATAATGCCCTTTTGACATATATCTGGCGCGAAACTTCCTGCACTTGGCGATTTGACAAGCCAAGTCTTTTGCGATGATATGCAACGACTTCAGCTGCCTGGCAAGTACTTTCACACCGCTGCTACTTTTGTCTGCGACGTGAATTGTAACAAGCTTGTTTGGAGGGTGATGCTGTATGTATTGATATCCTCCAGGAGGTATGTAATGAACGTAAAAAAACTGAAAAAATGTAATTTATACAAAATTACTCAACATTCTACTCACAATACCGCATAATGACAAAGTGAAAAAAGTTTTTTTGAATTTTTTGCAAATGTATAAAAAAAAATAAAAAAAAATATCACATGTACATAAGTATTCACACCCTTTACTCAATACTTTGTTGAAGCACCTTCGGCAGCAATTACAGCCTCAAGTCTTCTTGAGTATGATGCTACAAGCTTGCTACACCTATTTTGGGGCAGTTTCTCCAATTCTTCTTTGCAGATCGTCTCAAGCTCCATCAGGTTGGATGGGGAGCGTCGGTGCACAGCCATTTTCAGATCTCTCCAAAGATGTTCAATCGGGTTCAAGTCTGGGCTCTGGGTGGGCCACTCAGGGACATTCACATTCACTTGTCCCGAAGCCACTCCTTTTTTATCTTGGCTGTGTGCTTAGGGTCGTTGTCCTGTTGGAAGGTGAACCTTTGCCCCAGTCTGAGGTCCAGAACGCTCTGGAGCAGGTTTTCATCAAGGATCTCTCTGTACATTGCTGCATTCATCTTTCCCTTGATCCTGACTAGTCTCCCAGTTCCTGCCGCTGAAAAACACCCCCACAGCATGACGCTGCCACCACCATGCTTCACTGTAGGGATGGTATTGGCCAGGTGATGAGCAGTGCCTGGTTTCTTCCAGACATGACACTTGGCATTCAGGCCAAAGAGTTCAATCTTGGTTTCATCAGACCAGAGAATTTTGTTTCTCATGGTCCGAGAGTCCTTTAGGTGCCTTTTGGCAAACTCCATGCAGGCTGTCATGTGCCTTTTACTGAGGAGTGGCTTCCGTCTGGCCACTACCATAAAGGCCTGATTGGTGGAGTGCTGCAGAGATGGTTGTCCTTCTGGAAGGTTCTCCCATCTCCACAGAGGAACACTGGAGCTCTGTCAGAGTGACCATCGGGTTCTTGGTCACCTCCCTGACCAAGGCCCTTCTCCCCCGATTGCTCAGTTTGGCCGGGCGGCCAGCTCTTAGGGAAGAGTCCTGGTGGTTCCAAACTTCTTCCATTTGCGAATGATGGAGACCACTGTGCTCGTTGGGACCTTCAATGCTGCAGAAATTTTTTTGTACCCTTCCCCAGATCTGTGCCTTGATACGATCCTGTCTCGGAGGTCTACAGACAATTCCTTGGACTTCATAACTTGGTTTGTGCTCTGACATGCACTGTCAACTGTGGGACCTTAAATAAACAGGTGTGTGCCTTTCCAAATCATGTCCAATCAATTGAATTTACCACAGGTGGACTCCAATCAAGTTGTAGAAACATCTCAAGGATGATCAGTGGAAACGGGATGCACCTGAGCAAAATTTTGAGTGTCACAGCAAAGGGTGTGAATACTTATATACATTTGCAAAAAATTCTAAAATACTTTTTTCACTTGGTCATTATGCGGTATTGTATGTAGAATGTTGAGAATTTTTTTTTTATTTAATCCATTTTGGAATTAGGCTGTAACATAATAAAATGTGGAAAAAGTGAAGGGGTATGAATATTTTCCGGATGCACTGTAATTATAGCAGCTAAGGCGCTTTTGCACTGTACATTTGTCCCCTAATAACTCAGTAGTCATAAAGTGATGTTTTACTGTTTCAGCAAAGAAATGTTTTCAAGTTTTGAATCTGTCACTTTCGAAATAAACTATATCAAAGGGATTATACTTTCAAAATGTAAATTTTTTCTTTTGGACACCTGTGCAAAAGTACCCTTTAAAATTAGGGGACCAAATCTGTGTGTAGCCACATTGTAGGTGTCCCAATTGGCTGATAAGGATTCAAGCAGGGTTCCCAGTGTCTTCCTGCAAGTGTAGAGAGTAGTAAACAAACTTTGTTAACAAGTAAAACAGTAGATCCAAACTATGATGTGATGACCTGATGAAAAGCAGAGACGTATACAGGTACCTGCATTCTTCGGTTTTCGCAATGGCCGAATATTTTTCCTCCCTTTCTTCTTGCCTCACAAGGCTTTTTCCAATTTCGGACATGGGGAGAAATTTTGTGGCCAGGAAATTCAGGTCTGTCACCAGATCTGCACATTCTCTTACAATAGTCCAACACAAAATACATTTGGTCATGATGACTAACAAGGACAAACTTTGCACAAAACATACACTTCCTTGTGGAAATGCAACCATATCAACATACATCCTATCTGGTCTACAGTTAGGCCCAAAAATATTTGGACAGTGACACAATCTTCATGATTTGGGCTCTGCATGCCACCACATTGGATTTGAAATGAAACAACTACAACGGAATTGAAGTGCAGACTTTAAGGTTTAATTCAAGGGGTTGAACAAAAATATATGATTAAACATGTAGGAATTGTAGCTATTTTTATACAAACGCTCCTCATTTCAGGGGCTCAAAAGTAATTGGACAAATAAACATAACCCCAAGTAAAATGTTACTTTTCAATATTTTGTTGAGAATCCTTTGCAGGCAATGACTGCCTGAAGTCTGGAACCCATGGACATCACCAAACACTGGGTTTCCTCCTTTGTGATGCTTTGCCAGGCCTTTACTGCAGCGGTCTTCAGTTGTTGCTTGTTTGTGGGTCTTTCTGCCTTAAGTTGTCTTGAGCAAGTGAAATGCATGCTCGATTGGGTTGAGATCTGGTGATTGACTCGGCCATTGCAGAATATTCCACTTCTTTGCTTTAAAAAACTCCTGGGTTGCTTTTGCAGTATGTTTTGGGTCATTGTCCATCTGTACTGTGAAGCGCCGTCCAATCAACTTTGCTGCATTTGGCTGAATCTGAGCAGAAAGTATATCCCTATACACTTCAGAATTCATCCGGCTGCTTCTGTCTTTTGTCACATCATCAATAAACACAAGTGACCCAGTGCCATTGGAAGCCATGCATGCCCATGCCATCACACTGCCTCCACCATGTTTTACAGAAGACGTGGTGTGCTTTGGATCATGAGCTGTTCCAATTCTCCTCCAAACTTTCTTCTTCCCATCATTCTGGTACAGGTTGATCTTAGTCTCATCTGTCCAAAGAATGCTGTTCCAGAACTGGGTTGGCTTCTTCAGGTGTTTTTTGGCAAAGTCAATTCTGGCCTTTCTATTTTTGAGGCTGGTTAATGGTTTGCACCTTGTGGTGAATCCTTTGTATTTACTCTCATGAAGTCTTCTCTTTATGGTAGACTTAGATACTGATACACCTACTTCCTGGAGAGTGTTCTTCACTTGAGTGGATGTTGTGAAGGGGTTTTTCTTCACCATGGAAAGGATTCTGCGATCATCCACCACTGTTGTCTTCCGTGGACGTCCAGGCCTTTTTGAGTTCCCAAGCTCACCAGTGCACTCTTTTTTTCTCAGAATGTACCAAACTGTTGATTTGGCCAATCCTAACATTTCTGCTATCTCTCTGATGGATTTCTTCTTTTTTTTTCAGCCTCAGGATGGTCTGTTTCACCTCCATTGAGAGCTCCTTTGACCGCATGTTGTGTGTTCACAGCAACAGCTTCCAAATGCAAACGCCACACCTGGAATCAACTCCAGACCTTTTAACTGCTTAATTGATGACAGGTTAATGAGGGAAGAGCCCATGCAGCGTTGTTATTTTTTTTTTGCAGCCTTCTGAGTCAATTGTCCAATTACTTTTGGTCCCTTGAAAAAGAGGCGGCTACGTATTAAAGGGCTGTAATTCCTAAACCCTTGCTCCAATTTGGATGTGAATACTCTCAAATTACAGCTGAGAGTCTGCACTTTAAGCCCATATTGATTATATAATTGTATCCTGAATATGTTTTCGTAAACAGCTAAAATAACAAAACTTGTGTCACTGTCCAAATATTTTTGGGCCTAACTGTATACTTTCAAATACTAATTCATACTACACACAGTAATTTAGATGTAAAGAATTAATATTGCTCTTATCTGCACCTCTCCTTAGTTACCTTCACACATCTTGGTCATGAGTGTGGTTAGCTTTGTGCGTGTGGAAGGTTGAACCTGCATCTTCCCTAATTTTTCAACTATCCCTGGTTTTTGGCTCTTTGCCCTTCTTAGGTAGGAAACAATAGCATTGGGAGAGTAGCTCTCTGGAGGAGAGCACCTCCTCCTTAATTCCTCTGCACTGACCACATATCTGAAATGTCAATAGAAAATTATAATTGATTCTTTCAATGACGGCACATTCAGTGAAGACAGTGAATCCATGCCCAAGTGATTTTAATGTAACCTGCAAACATTTGTATACAAGGAATAAATGACGACTATAGGATAAAACCTTCTTTAAATCTAGAGCAAGGTCTCTGACACTTTAAAATATAAGAAGACAATACAAAAATAATTTCTGTTGACAGAAAGCTATGTATAATTATGAACACTTATTCTAAATATTGTAGATCTGCAGTTACCACTTGGCTTTTTTAAAATCAGATATCTTCAATAGACTTTCCACGAAGAATCCCCCTGAGCAGTACCAACAACAAAAGAAATTTAAAACTAAATTAAAGCTGGATTTTGGAGCATTGAACAGATCCTACTGCGAACATGGTTTCATTTATATTTTTCTTTCAAATCAGTAACAATATCACAATGAAATACCATTAAATACTTGTAACCATTTATATTAATGTCCAATGTCTAGCATAGTGAATACAGGGCTCCAGACTAACATTTTACACTGGTGTCAGTGCTGCCACTGTTTTTCAGTTAGTGTCAGTTGCACAAAAACAGGAGGCTGCTCTTTTTTTATTAATAAAAATATAAGATATAAAAAAAAAAAATGTAAAATTTTTTTTTTTATAATAAGGTAATACTATACCGCGTGAGAGACAAAGAAATGCTGCCAATGTGTAGTTCAAAAAAGGGTCACAATTAATCAAACAAAATCAGTCAACTGTTTGACTAAAATATGAGTTTAGGATTTTAATAATAATTAAAACAGAAACGTGGCAGCATTGCCACCAATATTTAAATTTTTTTGTTGACAGTGGACAGATATTTGGTGGCATTTGACACTAAATTAATTGGTGGCAGTCTGGAGCCCTGGAATGAGAGAAAGAGAGGGCGAGATGAACAATCTCTTAATGTGCCTCACCCGTCTCCTCCTCTGTTAAGGCTTGTGCACCAGAAATATCTAGAACTGAAATGATGGAGAAATACAACATTTGGTTAAAAGTTGTGTGACATGATTCTCCTGTGTGACTGCTATAGACAGAGGTAAAACTAGTTGCTGTGCCTCACCCATGTCCTCTGTTAAGGCTTGTGCACCAGAAAGATCTTGAACTGTAATGGAGACATGTAAAATTTGGTTGAGAGTTTGTGATAATATGATATTATGCTGAGTGACGGATGAAAGTGTTCGTGTGTGGAGAGATAAACATGGACATAAAGCTGTCCGAAAAGTCACACCTTCACACAATAAACAGTGTGGAGTCTCGGTATCTGGAATGCACTTCTTGTGCATGAGCATTGGACAGGCCCTGCATTTGATCTAACAAAAAGTAATTAAAAGCACAGCACAAGTCATGAACATGATTGTGGACAAAACATAGGAATCCCTCATTAAAAATCACACACACACCCTGTTTTCGTTTTGCAAGTGACTCTGACATCTGCCGCATGTCTGTGTCCTATCTTTAAAACATGCCATTAATATATTTTACATGCACAAAATTGAGATACTGTACATGGCATCATGTTATATACCAGAAAATACTATTAAAGGGATAGTGCGCTCATTAAATTATATATGTTGTTGAGTAACCTTATGTGTTATATACCTGTACATAGAGGTGCAACTTAATTCAGTACGGTAGTTTACCTCTTCCCTGGGAATGGGAAACACAAAGAATGGCTTCCCTCAGAACAAGTATGCTTGTTGTAGCCTACTATTCCCAGGGCAGATAGGACTGGACGGCCTAAAAAAAATAAATAGAGTTGCAGTAGTAAGTCACTGCCCCCAGAACTACAGTAGTTTAACTCTACGCTTGTTGCAGCCTACTGTTCCCAGGGCAGACAGGACGGCCTAAAAAGACTAAATAGTTGCAGTAATAGGTCACTGCCCCCAGAACTACAGTAGCTGAGCTCTGCCCTGGGAACGGGAAACACAAAGAATGGCTTCCCTCAGAACAAGTATGCTTGTTGAGGCCTACTGTTCCCAGGTCAGACAGGACCGGACGGCCTCAATAAACTAAATAGAGTTGCAGTAATAACTCACTGCCCCCAGAGCTACAGTAGTTTAACTCTGCCCTGGGAACCAACTAGAGTTGCAGTAATTAGTCTCTGCTCCCAGAACTACAGTAGTTTAACTCTGCCCTGGAAACCGACTGCCTGCAGACTACATGATGTGAAAAATTTCTCTCCGCCCCGAACAACAGCAGTTTAACTCTGCCCTGGGAACGGGAAATACAAACAATGGTGTCCCTCAGAACAAGTAAGCTTGTTGAACCTACTACTGTTCCCTGGGCAGACAGGACCGGACGGCCTAAAAAAACTAAATAGAGTTGCAGTAATTAGCCTCTGCTCCCAGAACTACAGTAGTTTAACTCTGCCCTGGAAATCGACTGCCTGCAGACTACATAGATGTGAAAGAATTCCTCTCCGCCCATAGGACAACAGTAGTTTAACTCTAAACTGGGAACGGGAAACGCAAAGTATAGCTTACCTCAGATGTTTTTCATGTTGTTGCGGGATATGTGTTCTTATTTTTTGCCGAAATCATGTAAAGATAACTAGCTAGTCACGGCAATGACCACGCTAGCTGGTAGCTAGCAATCTATCAGCTAACTAATTTAGCTAGCTAGGTGGCTAGCGATCTATCAGCTAACTAATTTAGCTAGCTAACTACTTACCTCTTATCATCTCAAAGAAAAAATACAGTATGGTGAATGAAATAAATAAATAAGAAAAATTAAGTTTAACCATACCTCTTTATCGACTCAAACTCTGCTCAATCAACAACACAATTGTTTTATGGCGCTCGAAGTTTCAAATTAGCTACACCCCTTACCTCTGCTTCGATTGGTCACATGTTTGAACCAATCGTGAACGTTTCTGCCCTGAGAAAAAATTTCAATAAGAAAAACTCCTATCTGCGAATATGCCTGTTAATTGCAGCTTTATAGGCTAAATAAGCAGATTATGTACAAATAATATTGAGCAATGATCTTGCAATGGGATCTATATTTTACGGAGATAGTTCTGACTGAAATGTATTTTCGACATGGTGATTATCTGGCACTGATTATGGTGTACAAATGCAATTGCAAGCAGTAGGCTATCTGTCATTTGGAGCCGTAATTTTTGTTGTTTAGGACCGCGTCCTGAAAAAGTTAAGATGATGACGCGTTCGAGGTTTTCAGAGTACACGTTTTTAACATTGTAGCATTAATTTAGGTGAACGACCATACAATTGTAAAGGCAGTGAGGTTTTTTTAAGTACTTGTAGCAACATATCCATTTTATGTCCCACGATAAAGAAGTAAACTAATGTCAAAGTTGCCCATAGGAGGTTTGAGCTTTTTGGCAACGTCGCTTGGATACAAAGAAGTGTCAACTCGGTAAAATTAAAAACCTTTTTTCGACACTAAAACTGTCACTTTTAGAAAAACTTAAAATTTATGAATTGGTTTTTATTAATAAACGTTTAGTAAGTAACACAAATTCGGAGCATTCTCAGTTTAATCACTTGATTTAAAAAAAAAAAAAAACGGAAAACGCGTTTGTCCTGCCTATTATAAGACAATCTTAAAATAGTTTCTTTTCAGTCGCCCCTGCCGCCACCCAACAGTAACTTTACAGAATTATGTCCCCATCAATGTCTTAACCAAACCTACGCCCCTGAAACAATGTAACCGATCTTGGGCTGACTTGACCTGCCACTTTATCACATTAGTTACGATGCCGAGAGAACATACGGTTAACATTCTAGATCATTGAATAAAACATTACCATTTTCGAAGGCGAGTGACAGAAGCACCTAGTCCTAGGCTGTATCCGAATTCTTTAATAAAGTACGTCCTAATGACTTTCACTATGTACTTTTCCTTAACCCCGAGGGAAAACGTCATGGGGTTAAGGTAAGACATGAAAGATAACTCATAAGGACTTAGGAAAAGACAATCGCGTTGCTAAAGGAATCCGACTGCACTTACACTTGGCTACGTGATCATGCGACGGTGGTTTTCGTGGGTCGTTCGTGTAGAAACTACAATGTCCAATAGATTATTGTAGCCTACAAAAAGCGCATTTTAACTACTTCGCCGGTGTATTGTCACCGTGTTGTTTCATAGCCTATATAAACGTGCGGGCAAGCCAGATAGGCCAAAATATACTAGCCTACTTTATTACCAAGGTTGGAATTCAAATTAAAAAAGGGAATATAGGCTACCTGTCACAAAAGTGAAACGAAATATATGTCACATTGAGAATGGTTGCTCACGTCCTCATCCCCCTGTCAACTCTGATCGCCATGCATAATTTGATTGTATGAAGCCTAATCGTCAAATGTATGCAAGGTATGCATTTATGTTAGGCATACAAATCTGCCACTATAGTTAGCCTACATATTATGATTCTTAAGTTTGTTAACATTGGACATTTGAGAACATAAGCATATTAGCAAGATAGGGCATAACATAAAATGGAAAATGTTTAATAAACAACTAGGCTATACGATCTGCATCCCTTGTGGGTCATGTCGATCAACGGCTGAATGGTGTCGCTTTAAATATTGCTGCCACAAGGAATTGTGGGGCGGCATTTGCTTCTTTACTTTTGTAAAGGATGGTCCAGTGTATTCTATGCTAAAGTACACAAGTTTGGGAGCATTGAAGCACCTTTCCTTAGCACTTAAGAGAATTCGACCAGTACTTATCATGGCTGCCACTACCCGATACTTCCGGGTCATTTCACCCAGTTAGGAACCTTCCTAAGCAAAATAGAGAATTTGACCATAGCCCTAGTATAATATGTATGACAGTGGGCAGTTGGCACTGGCAGGGCTCGGCGGACCGGCAGATTGATCGTCACGGATCGGCAGCTCATTTTAGAAACGCTGGTTAAGCAGATTCCGAGACATTTCTTGTCATCATTTTTCCCAAGACTGACAACAAAAATCTGGGACAATCCCAAAGAATCCTGGACGGGTGGCAACCCTACTGGTAATCCATTGAAATTTTGCACCTTATTGTTTTGTGATACTTTGAATTAGGTTACTTTCGCACTTTCGAAGCCTTTGGTCTTTGGAAACTTTTACACCGAACTGAACCGCTGCCACAGATAATATTGACCGAGTAGACTCACTGTTATAGCCGTCATGACTTAGTAAAACTGTAATGCTGCGTTTCAATTGTAGTTCCACTTTCCCAAATTCACTTACCCTCATGACGTAACAGCATATGTTACATGGAGGCCACAGGGTAAGTGTTCGGTCCTTCAGTACCCTAGTTAAGCCGCCCAGCTGAAGGGTCGTAACACTGGGGAATTTAAATGGAACGCACCTCCCCTTGTACACTTTCAGCCCAAACTGTCATTGATTGACCACCAGTCGTAGGCTTAGCGCTATGCTATTTTTCCAATTACAAATCATTGGAAATACATGCATTTCAATGAGGCTATGCAATCAGCTGTATCCGTTTCCAATTTAGACATTTCTGTTTGTGATATGTATCATGATTATCCTAACTATTATTGCTAGGGGTTTATGATAACTTGCTTAATTTATTAATATTCTCCTTCGGTGGTGAGTAAGTGGCGTGTTACGTGCATTACTGACACCTAACCATTGATGTTTTTTTTTGCACCAAATGCATAACAGCCATGCATTGTGGGTGATATTCACCTCTGGAGTGACCATTGTTCACTCGCTCCCTCAGCCCTCCGAGGGTCAATATCACGAAGTTCACTTCAGATTTTCTGACTAATGGAATGACACTTAAGATGGCGGCGGGGATTCCCCCAAGGGGAAGTTAACAAGGGCATGTTGAACAACTATTGAAACGCAGCACAAAAACGACTGACATGCATGCAGAGATTAAGTGGTGATTTTGAAAAAACACAAGTGAAGCCTTTTAGCAATCAAAGGTTGAAGTGAAGCCTTTTAGAAATCAAGCGTGCATTTATATAAAATAATTGTATCTATTTGCACACCCGATGTACCATGATGGTCAAACCAGACACCTAAGAATCGCACAGACTGAACCCTCTCCAAATTCTTACCGTTCAACTGTAGCTTTACACCCTTCTATCTTTTTCCATATAAAAAAATATGGTCTGTGTTTTTTTCCACTGAGAATTTAAATCCCCAGCAGAGACCACTGTTTCACTACACTTATTTCCTCCTGTACCTTCTTAACTCTGTGTATGTTGGATTTCTACTCCTTTTCCACAAAGCCTCATCATCCACAAACAAGGATCTACCAACATCTGCTCCAACTCAAGAAAACACATCTATCATTATGGAGAAAAGCAAGGGACTTATTACACTTCCTTGAGGAGTTCCATTATCCACCTTATACCGACTTAATTTCCCACCTTAACTTCAATTGATCTACTATGCAAAAATGCCTTAACCCAATTACATGCCCTACCCCCTACTCACTCCTATGTTACTTGCTTGACAGAAACCAACTTCTTCCACACCATACCATATGCTTGTTCTACATCAAAGAGCACTGCCACTAACATTTCCTTATTCACTTGAGCCGTCCGTATCTCATCTTCCAAACACAGAACTGGATCCATTGTTCCTCGCCCCTTCCTAAATCCACTTCTCTTTCTTCTTCAGTGGTTTTTAATGACAGTTCGCGAACCAGCTTATTGGTGCATTACCGCCACCTTCTGTGCTGGAGTGTGGAGATCACCACCCTCTACCCTAATCCAGTGTCCGATAAAGCAAAACAATACCCTTAATAAAGCCCTATCCCCTTCATAGGGAATTTTTTACTTCACTTTTTTACCAGTCTGACCACTACCCCCCCCCCCCCCCCCCCACCCCTCTCCTTTTCCTGGATTTATTTTATATACACTCACTGGCCGCTTTAGTAGGTACATCTGTTCAACTGTTCGTTAACGCAAATATCTAATCAGCCAATCACATGGCAGCAACTCAATGCATTTAGGCATGTAGACATGGGCTGTGTTCGGAATCGCCTACTATGCATACTTAACATACTCACTTTGACCGAAAATGAGTAGGCAGTATGCCAACATTACATAGTATGTGAAATTTGAGTATGGAAAAAGTTCCCGGATGACATACTCAAATTTGGGGAAATGTTGAGTACACGAAAGAGATTACTAGGTGATGCTTCACGCCCCAAAATGCAATTCGGCAATTTCCTTCTTGACATTGACATTGACAGCGTTACAAAAATCCAGGGTTTTGGTCACATGTTCCAATTGAGTATACTAACAATATAATATAATCTTTGTAAAAAGTAGTATTCTAGATTTCAGTTTAAGTAGTCAGCATGCAGTATGTACTCATTGAGTATGTAGTAGATAGTATTTAAGTAGGCGATTCCGAACACAGCCCATGGTCAAGACAACCTGGTGAAGTTCAAACAGAGCATCAGAATGGGGAAGAAAGGTGATTTAAGTGACTTTGAACGTGGCATGGTTGTTGGTGCCAGACGGGCTGGTCTGAGTATTTCAGAAACTGCTGATCTACTGGGATTTTCACGCACAACCATCTCTAGGGTTACAGAGAATGGTCCGAAAAAGAGAAAATATCCAGTGAGCGGCAGTTCTTTGGGCGAAAATGCCTTGTTGATGCCAGAGGTCAGAGGAGAATGGTCAGACTGGTTCAAGATGATAGAAAGGCAACAGTAACTCAAATAACCACTCGTTACAACCAAGGTATGCAGAAGACCATCTCTGAATGCACAACATGTCGAACCTTGAAGCAGATGGGCTACAGCAGCAGAGGACCACACCAGGTGCCACTCCTGTCAGCTAAGAACAGGAAATTGAGGCTACAATTCGCACGAGCTCACCAGCAGAAAATTGGAAAAATGTTGTCTGGTCTAGAATTGTATGGTCAGAATTTGGCGTAAATAACATGAAAGCATGGATCCATCCTGCCTTGTATCAACGGTTCAGGCTGGTGGTGGTGGTGTAATGGTGTGGGGGATATTTTCTTGGCATACTTCGGGCCCCTTAGTATCATTTGAGCATCGTTTAAATGCCACAGCCTACCTGAGTATTGTTGCTAACCATGTCCATCCCTTTATGACCACAGTGTACCCATCTTCTGATGGCTACTTCCAGCAGGATAACGTGCCATGTCACAAAGCTAAAATCATCTCAAACTGGTTTCTTGAACATGACAATGAGTTCACTGTACTCAAATGGCCTCCACAGTCACCAGATCTCAATCCAATAGAGCACCTTTGGCATGTGGTGGAACGAGAGATTCTCATCATGAATGTGTAGCCGACAAATCTACAGCAACTGAGTGATGCTATCATGTCAATATGGACCAAAATCTCTGAGGAATGTTTCCAGAATGAAGCACTTTTCATCCGTAAATGGATGGAGAAAATCATGTCAGCGACTGGGAGAGCAAATGTATTAAAGGGAAAGGGACAATGCGTTGTCCTAACAAGGGTAAATGGCTGTAAAAGCTACGTCTATTTCTCATTTGTATCCAGAAACAGTTTTCAGGGGGTTGTTGTGCAGAAACTGTCATGGCTGGCCAGGGTTGGTGATGGCCCAAATGCAGAAAAACACTAAACGCAACTAAACTGGTAAAGACCTAAACAAAACCAAAGGAAGAAACACAGTAGACAGACTACTGAGGCAAAACGTGTTCCAGCAGGAGCTATCAGACTTTACTAGAAAGGCAGCACAGCAACAAGCATACAGGAAAAAATGACAGAACATAGAACAAAGGAAAACAGGAACTTAAATACACTGGCAAAAGGCACAGGTGAGAACAATGAAACTAACGGATGGCGGGTCCGAAACAAGGCACATGTGAAAACCATAAAGCATAATGAAGGCCACATAATGTTCAAAAGAGTAATTTCAGAGGGTGAATAGCTCTCTGCTGGGCGGAACACCTCAGGACTGTGACTGAAACAACTGTACCACAATAGTCATAACCTGGGAAACAGCGCAGAAAAAAACATCAACCGCATTAATCCGACGTTGCTGGGTTTGATTGAAATGCGGTTACAGCAACAAAAAAAAAGACAAAGAATTACAGGAAAAAAAGAATATTAAGAAAAAAAAATAATAATAAAATATATATATATATAAATGGCATAAAAAAGGCACAAAAAAAGAAAGTAAAAGAAATTCAGCAAATGGAGGAGGTTGCAGACCCACCAACTTACACTACCTTCAATATCCTAAAGATGGTGTGCAAAATTCAATACATAATCTGTTACCAAACTATAGGCACCACCAGCACTTGCAAAAAAATCGCACAGTGCTCTATCTACACGCATAGCAAATCCAAGTTGTTAAACAAAAAATACATTAAAGTAGCAGGCACACGCTTATTGAAAGCTCTGCAAATTGTCTGTCATTCAACATTTTGTCTAACATTTTTTTAATTATTAAATAATTCTCTGAACGTTTAGGATCATCAGTTCATACAAGAGAGAAATCTCAAAATCTTGCAGGAAACAAATTGTCACCAAAGGCTTGTAGTCCAACCAAATTGGCATAATGGAGGCAGTACTTTTATTTTGCTTATGAACTGCCTGCCAAATATTGTACAATATCTACTGTATATAATTATCTTGATTCGCTACATAACTAGTGAACATGAAACACTATGCAACTGCAAATAGTGATACATCATGGTAGATTCATGTCAAACGTGACTGCAGCAGCAGGATAGCTAGTGCACCTTTTCTGAAATTTCTACTGTTATAAAATAAGAATTTGTCAAACAATAGTTATGTCAGTTAGGTGATATAAAGTGTTATACCACAAATATAAGTTACCTTCCCTTGAAAAATCGCCTCAGATTTCAGCAGTGTGCTATTCTCAAGTCCTTACACTGTAAGTTCCAGTAAACAAATTGTCACCAAAGCTAAGATTTGTAGACCAACCAGATTGTCCAGTAATGAAGGCAGTATTTTTATTTTCCTCATCATGAGGCTCATGGACAGCCAAATATTGTCAAAAATGTCCTACTCCTAGCTGTGAATTTTCCAGTTCGTGCTCCAGTCTCAATGTCTTTCATTCATTGCAGAAGCGTGTATCCATGGCTAGGTGCTGATGCTAATGCTAAATGGAAACTCGCAAACTCACCAGTATGGAATAACGATACGGTGCCGGTGTTCTGAAATTCTGAGCCTCCCCTCCAAATGGGCCACCTTCGCAAACTGCACATGCTCATATCGATTTTTCTGACGTATTAATAAGTCACAAGCAAGGCCGGCCCCGGCCCCTTGGCGCCCTAGGCGAGAGTTCTAAATAATAAACACATTTTTGTTCACAAAACCCTTTCCTCAGTTTTTTTCATCAATAGTGCATATAATTATGTTGCAAGTCTGAGAGGCTAAATATGGTTATGGTGTCACTGAACTGCAGTGGATATTGGCTGCAGCATATTTTTGATAATGCATATCATAACATTGTCCATCTGATCAAACCATAGTTATTATTACCTATATTAATTAAACATTTAATTTTAAAATCACAAAAAACACTAAAGCAGACTTTTTAATCAGCAGCCTTGTCCATATCATTGCATTGTATAATCAGTAATATAGTGCAGCAAACTGCGTCCGATAGCTTATAATGTGTATATTTATGTTAAAAAAAAACTTTTGAGATTGCCCAAAATTTATTTTATTTGCATTCTTTGTTAGACTCGTTTACAATTGAACACTTGTGTAGGTTTGGCTAGCGCAGGCGGGAAAAGTTGGTACATAGACTTCGGCCCAATCCCAATTGCCTATTTTACACCCCTTAGTCCTAACCCTTAAGCCTGGGTTATACTTCTGCAAAGCAGCACGTAAACAGCTCTGCGTAGCTTCGAAGAGCAGGGGTTCTGGGAAAGCGTAGCTCACCAATGCCCGCCGACGTGATGGGGAGTCTTCCCAAATCCTAACAGCCCGTCGCGCGAAGCATCTTCTCAGTGCGTCAAACAATAGCTGATTGGTTGAGCAGGGTAGGAAGCGAGTAGATATTCAGTAATATTTTGGCTGTATCTAATAAATTAAAACGTAGATGACACAATGAACTGGAGCAGATAGGCTGATTTTCAATAGCCTTCGAATCATACACTGCTGAAAAAAATTTAAGGAACACTTTTTAATCAGAATATTGCATCAAGTCAGTTAAACTTGTGGGATATTGATCTAGTCAGTTCAGTTAAGTAGCAGTTAATCCTTGTTAATCAGTTTCAGCTGCTTTGGTGTTAATGACACTGGTGCCTCACAGCAAGAAGGTCCTGGGTTCAAACCCCACCTGACACAAGGGTCTTTCTGTGTGGAGTTTGCATGTTCTCCCTGTGTTTGTGTGGGTTTCCTCCCACCATCAAAAAACATGCGCCAGTCACTGCCAATTCACCTGGCGTCTGTCTGTGTGTTCTGTGTGTGAGCAAGTCTGTCATTATATGTTGGGTGAACAAGTCTGGCGCAAATTGGCGGCCGTGTGTTGTGTTTGATGGCTGTCGCACCATTCGTTGTTCGTTCTGTGAAATTATTTGGCGACCAATTTGTGTAAAGCGCTTTGAGTCTCGAAAAGCGCAAAAAAATGAATTATTATTATGATAATAATAATAATAATAATAATAATAATTCATTTTTTTTGCGCTTTTCTCGAGAATTAAATTAACAACAGGTGCACTAGAGGGGCAACAATGAGCCGACCCCCAAAACAGGAATGGTTTTCCAGGTGGAGGCCACTGACATTTTTTCCCTCCTCATCTTTTCTGACTGTTTTTCACTAGTTTTGCATTTGACTAGGGTCAGTGTCACTACTGGTGGCATGAGGCGATACCTGGACCCAACAGAGGTTGCACTGGCAGTCCAGCTCCTCCAGGATGGCACATCAATACGTGCCATTGCCAGAAGGTTTGCTGTGTCTCCCAGCACAGTCTCAAGAGCATCGAGGAGATTCCAGGAGACAGGCAGTTACTCTAGGAGAGCTGGACAGGGCCGTAGAAGGTCCTTAACCCATCAGCAGGACCGGTATCTGCTCCTTTGTGCAAGGAGGGACAGGATGAGCACTGCCAGAGCCCTACAAAATGACCTCCAGCAGGCCACTGGTGTGAATGTCTCTGACCAAACAATCAGAAACAGACTTCATGAGGGTGGCCTGAGGGCCCGACGTCCTCTAGTGGGCCCTGTGCTCACTGCCCGGCACCGTGGAGCTCGATTGACATTTGCCATAGAACTGGCGCCCTGTGCTTTTCACAGATGAGAGCAGGTTCACCCTGAGCACATGTGACAGACGTGAAAGGGGTCTGGAGAAGCCGTGGAGAACGTTATGCTGCCTGTAACATCGTTCAGCATGACCGGTTTAGTGGTGGGTCAGTGATGGTCTGGGGAGGCATATCCATGGAGGGACGCACAGACCTCTACAGGCTAGACAACGGCACCCTTACTGCCATTAGGTATCGGGATGAAATCTTTGGACCCATTGTCAGACCCTACGCTGGTGCAGTGGGTCCTGGGTTCCTCCTGGTGCACGACAATGCCCTGCCTCTTGTTACGAGAGTATGTAGGCAGTTCCTGGAGGATGAAGGAATTGATACCATTGACTGGCCCCCACGCTCGCCTGATCCAATAGAACACCTCTGGGACATTACGTTTCGGTCCATCCGACGCCGCCAGGCTGCACCTCAGACTGTCCAGGAGCTCAGTGATGCCCTGGTCCAGATCTGGGAGGAGATACCCCAGGACACCATCCGTCGTCTCATTAGGAGCATGCCTCGACATTGTCAGGCATGCATACAAGCACGTGGGGGCGATACACAGTACTGAGTACCATTTTGAGTTGCTGCAATGGAATTTCAGCAAAATGGACTAGCCTGCCGCATCATTTTTTCACTTTGATTTTTGGGGTGTCTTTGAATTCAGCCCTCTGTAGGTTGATCATTTTCATTTCCATCAAACGATGTGGCATCCTTTTGTTCCTAACACATTACCCAGTCCATATCAGTATAGATATCCAGCATGATTTTTTTCTCCATTGAGATCTGATGTGTTTTCGAAGTGTTCCTTTAATTTTTTTGAGCAGTTTTCTACGCACTTAGCTTGTACATAGTATAGCCTATGTATATAGGCTATATGTTACAACTGTTTTCTGTATTGTTTGATAAACTGTATATGAATAGATTGTACAGCAGTTTGGTCGGCTTTGCTTGTTTTGAACGTTTTCAATAAATAAACTTGATTTGATTTGATATATGAAAATATGAAAAGCAGTGAGCAACCTTCAACCTTCGGTCTCTTTGTTTATACTTTATTGGGACACGAACGGGAGTTTCCGTGTCTGCTACTTCTACAGTTTTCTGTACATTCTGGATTACTGAATTCGACACTGCCACCTAGGCCCTTTAAACTTACGTTGAAGTATGTAGGCAAACTACTGTGCGAACGTAAGCGCCAAATAAACGTTTATATTCGCTAACGCGATCACGCAAAAGTATAAACCAGGCTTTAGCCCTAACCCTCTGTTTTGCGCGTTCACGTGTAGGGGTGGGGGTGTCCCAATTCTCTTGTGATCGAGGGTTAGGGCTAAGACAAAGGGCCAGTTGGCCCTCGAAACGGAGATTTTCCAGAGGCACACTTGAAACCGAGGGTTTTGAGAATTCTTTCAGAAAGCCTTGCAAATCACCAGCAACATGGAGGCATACTTCACTGTTAAAAAAAGAAAACCACAAATGTAAGTATTTTCTTTGCTAATAAACAGTAAAAAAATTACGATAACCCTCGTATTTTCTTAGTTTAATATCGTTTCAATTTATTATAGACTTTTTCTTTTTAACAAGCAAAACATAAAGATTGATAGTTTGCTATTGTTTTTAGCTAGTTTGCTAACCTTTCATCATTTTTAGACTGATTTGTTCATATTTCCATGTCGTACTTCCCCACTATGATGGCATAGTGATGAGATATGCACGAAATTTAAACTTAAGTCCAGCAGCGGAGTTGCTGCGCTTGTCCTCTAACGTCACAGTGCAGACTGGCAGGGTAGGACCGATTGCTAGCCTACACGGTACAGAGCACTGCGTTTGTCTCATGATGAAGTGGCCTGGTTATGTTATGAAGCAGTGTTGTTCTTTATGATAACTTATTTGATTGATTGATAGCGTAAAAAATACATTTTGAACGAATCGTGAGCTTTCATGCTTTTCTGTCTCCATCAGATAAATGACAAATGTCTTTGTGATAATACCATTAATGCCATAGAAGGGAGGTAAAGCTAGAAAAACCCCACTTGAACAAATGCTATTTTCAGTATGATTCACCTGTCCTCTATGCAATAAAATTAACATACCTGTTATTTTGACAATCTGGCCTTGTCACCCTTTTGTTTGCAGTTATCGTAAGCCATAGCATTGGTCTGTTTTGAATCTGATCAATCTGAACAAACAGCCTGGCAATTTGTTTATTATTGAACTTTTGATATGAGAATGGACACATCCTTTTTTGCAGAAATAAAGTTAACATTGTTATGATATATTGTGTGTAACACGATATGTAACACGTGGCCATATCATCCAGTTCTGGCATATCATTTATTCTCATTTGTTTTGTTTTCTTTCTGGAGATTGTTAGCTCACAGTGAGTGCTGTCACCAGAGCCTGATCCCTCTACTTTGGGCACATCTTCTTCATTGCAGCCTCTCCCTCCCATTTCTACACCAAGCCCCCCAACCCCTACACCGGAAAAGAATAAGAGGAGGAAAACTAATTTTATGGTGGATTTTCTAACACAGGAAAGTGCGAAAGAGCAGAAGCACCAAGAGGAGAGGAGGTGAGGCGCGAACAGATAGGTTTTTAGGCCGGTTTGAGCAACAAATTGATAAAATGCCGAACACTTAATTTCATGTTGGTCTGATTGTGTTATGTGCACTTTTGTACCCTTGCATCACCCAAGTTCATGTTTTTGTGATGGCTGATTTGTTAACATTGTGATTGCACTATTCAGATGTCAGGAACTTCAGAAGCACATGTTTATTTTTATGCTTTGTTTTTATGACATTTTGGTACATTCACTTAAAAAGCACAATACCTTTACGCGTGAATCGACATAACATTGTTAGGCGATAAGAAAGTGACAGTGAAAATTAAGCTGACTGATGTCAATGGACTTATAAAGCAATATTTTCTTTCTGTCAGAGTAACTGATTCTTATTTTAAGGATAGTAATTGAAGCACCCTGCATGTGTCCATTAATGGGCTCTTTGTAAAGTGTGATTAGACAGATTGTGAGTCCAAACAGTGAAAGCTACCAACACCCAGAATGATGCAACCTGTGAAAGGGTCCTGTTTTTGCCCTGTAAAAACTACTGTTCTTCATGCGGCGAGTGTGTCTTTTCTAATTGTCTATTTGGTGGTGTAGATGGGGTTTGATCCTGTTCCTGGTATGATGTAGGATGACCTGTCTAGGAATAAAATAAAGAAATAATTTCACTCAATTTAGTTAGGATTGGAAGGACTTTTATGAGGTAAAACTATGAAACCAAACGCAGATGGCACGAATACCTTAAAGTCACACACAGTGCATGTGTATGGTATTCTCCTGTCAGACTTGTATACAGATCATCCCACACATCGATAAAGTAAACGGTCGTTAAGTTGTCATTACGTGTGTATCACAAACGGGTTGACCCAACATTAACGTTAGTTACCAAGTCACTACACTTGCTAGTTAGCATGTATATATAGGCTAACTACATCACAACTTGTTTGCAGTTTATCAAACAAACCTCAAACTGATCCACCAGCATTCCCAGTCGTTAAGCTAGCCGTCATCTTTTCAAATGGTTTCCCGATTGGCTGCTGACAACTGAAAAAGGATGCCCACGCAAGAAAACGGTATTGTGAGATTTTAAATGTCCGGCATGTCTGTTTATGTAAAAAAAAAAATTGTTGTGTCTATTATGTGAAATCAATGCCTTCCACGACTACTGATGACGTATGAGGATCATCAAGGGTTGTCCCAATTCGTAGGGACAGATTTTCACCCCTACCCCTTGTGACTCTGTTTCGAGGGGCAAGTCGAAAAGCAAAATGGAGGGCTAGAGCCAAGGGTTAAGGTCAAGGGGTGTAAAATAGGCAATTGGGATTGGGCCTTAGACTGAGTCTATTTAGTTGTATTTGTATTATATATAATTATCAGTTGGGAACATAGCAGCTCTTTATGCTGTCCAGTCAATGGTGAATGTTTTAATCGTTTGATAAATGTAAATTCATTTTGTGCTAGTAAACCTCATCTCACAATCCTGGGCTGATATAGTGTTGTCACTTGGTAACAACGACAACAAAAAAAACACAGAAGTGCTAAAGTGTTGTGCGTTCCTCTCCATTGTCTCTGCTCTATGGTTATCAAGACATTATATACTGAACAAAAACGTTTGGAAGCTTCTATCTACACTGTCTAGTATCTTTTGTCCGGATCAAATTTGCCCCTCTGACAAAACAACTGTAGTGTATTTTGTTTGTTTGTATTCAGAGGCAATGTTTTTGGCTTGGAAAAGGTGACTTTATTTGACAAGTACAAGACAGACGTGACAATCTTGCAAGACCATCCATTCACTCCATTCCAAAAACTTCTCTCTCTCTCAAAAACCCTTCCCAAAAACCTCCTTTCTCTCTCCTGCTCTTTCCTTTTATCCCAAGCCAAACAGTATCGTGTTCCCAGAAAAACACATGCTGTCACCAGGTCTCCTCGAGCTGCAGATTCCATATATTGACTTTAGCCATACAGCATAATGAAAACCACATGTGGTCACAAGGCCTCCTTGTGCAGTCACAAGGCCCCCTTGTGCTACAGATTGTTTATACTGAATATTCTACATATCCCCCCTTGGTACTCTAATGAGTCCCACACAAGCAAAACAGCAAGAATGCAATCACCTTCTCACAAACGGTAATATAAAACATGTATGAACTAATATAGTATAGAAAGCATAATGACACCAATACACCTCTGATTGACAATGAAGGAAAGCGAAAATCCCCTCACTTAGGGTAAAATTCTTTCCTGACCCCTGGCACGATACAGGCAATCAAGTTACACTCCCAAAGCAATACAGAGCATACAACTTAAACAAACACATACAGAATATAGCATGAAAACCCCTATATTTCCTAAACAGGTTCATATGCAGTGTCATACCCCACTAATCCCCATTCTTTCTTTGTCTAATCAAACAGTATATATGCATTAAAAACAACATTGTTATTGAGTAGGCACCACAGGACTACAAGACACCGTCATATATAGATGCCTATACATATATATATATATTATCATATCCCCTTTAATCTATATGGGGTTTAAACATACGCCTAAACAATCTCACAACCCAGCCCATATGTTTCGGTCACAATGAATAGCTCAATCAATGTTCTTGTTTTGAGCAAAAATATGTAGAAGCATCTGCACGCTCTCATCCTTCATCATTAGCTCCATGGGTTCCACATCCACCTTCTTGGGAACTGGCGTAGACTTCACCTCCTCCAACAGCACTATCTGTTTAGAGATAGACTTAGTGAAGAGAGATCTCAACATCGGTAGAACACAACAGCCCAGTAGGGTAATGACAAACAGAACAGAGACAACAGAAAGAGCATGTTTAGTCAGTGTAGCGCCCCATATCCCAAGTTTTCCATCTAACCAATCCCAAATAGGCGCACTTTCTTGACCAGCATTAGATTTCACTTCAATTGTAAGATTTTTTATTTTAGTCATAGCTGTCGTAAAGGACCCCTCCGGGTCCGTATTGTTGGGGATGAAGGTACAACATTGATCACCAAACATTACGCATACACCACCTTGTGCCGCCAACATCCAATCCAAAGCTTGTCTATTTTGCCATGCCATTCGACTTGTCGCATGTGTCTGCTCACCCCAAGCTGTTAAGGCAGCATCAGTGTAGTTTATGAACCTCTGCTGATTGTAATAAATGTAATTAATCCAAGCAACATTTTTATTAATGGTGGGCCACACAAAGATCGACTCAAACCCTGCTGCGTACATATTTCGTGCCTTAAATTGCTCAGGAATACCCTTAGGCACTCCTATCCTGTTTAAATATACCTGGGGATCCGATTCATATGCCCTCTTAGCTCTTTTCATAACAGTTCGCTCTATTATTCTAGTCTCTGCAGAAGCATAATCTCCTAGCAATGGGTTCTCACTATCCTTCCACAGACACTTCCTGTATTAACTTTACTCTGGCACACACCCCTACCCAGTGTGTCGGGAGCACTGGCAACAGAGTATTTGTTCCACACAACCAATAATAATCTGCCATGGCCTTAAACTGTCTTGCCAGTATGCCACTATCTGGCCATGTCCTACTATAACCTCTACAGTTTCCTAGGTCAGCTCCCTCCGAAAAGGCTGTTGGCTATCCCTGACGTCCAACCCTTGCCCATTACCCAGGTAATCTGACAATTTCCGTTAAAGACTCCTACGTCAACTGTGTCCCCATCTAATGAGAGAGCCTTCTCTGTCATATTAAAGCACTCAAATTTGTGTCTTTTGTCCACTTTGTACCTGAGGGGAATCTCGATGGCTTTTGGATTCAGTCTAATTCCATAGTCCAAACACGTTGGCAGTAGGGCTTCCCCTTCCTTGGAGGAAGACTCATACGCTAAACAACGAGCAGGGCATAGGGAATGTGTTTTTTGGTGCCGATGGTGGCAATCTTTAATACTGTCTTCATTACATTTGTGATGTGAGATAGGGCTTGGAACCACCCTAAGTTTTTGCAAAGGCGTGGGGGTACAAACAAGACAATTTTCTAGACCCAAATCAGCCGTAGTATATTGTGCCCAATTATACCACCCATTATCTGACGCTCGCTCGTACAACGATACAAAGTTACTTTTCTACCCTTCTACCCTTAACCGTGTCACTGACAGCGTTGGCGTCCCGTTTCCCATGTTTTTTACACGATTCTGCAGACGCCTGTTCTGGAATGTGGGTACCGTTTGTATCTCTAGCCTCCTCTCCTTGTTGAGCCTCTTCATTCTCTACCTTACTGACATTCATACTAATATTAGAAAATATTTAACTGTACCATTGGTTTACCTCACTTATTGCTATCCATGCGGTGGTGTTGGTTTTACATTTGTCTATTTGACACTCCAGAACCATATTGACTCTGGTGAGGTTTTCCTCTGTTATTAAATATATCCCGTTTCAGCTTTTGCTTTCACATGCCATTGAACGATTAGTATGTCTGACCCGTTTATCGCTCCCACTTTACCTGCAACGTTTAAATCCCACTTTATGTCTATTCTGGATTGTGTCTTATTTGCACGATTACATTGCATATTTCCATCTACTGTCCAATGTGTAGTGCGTGTATTATTCATAATGATATCTGAAAGCAGGGCCACTACACACTTCTCTCTCTCATTGGCTATGTATTGGCTGTTCGTCAAATACTCATTCTGTCTGGGCGTTGACGTCCAGTTCCCGATTGAAGCCTCCACTGGCTCCGTGCCAGCTGCTGTTATCAGCCAGCAGAGGGCTCCCAACATCATCATGATGGCGGGCTGCTCCAAGGCTCTCAGACGGCTGGCCACCGTCACGTTCTGGTGGAAGAAGGTCATCCCCTCCCCCCTTGAGGGTCTGCTCAGCTCCCGATAGGTGAGCTGATACTGTGGGGGAGTTGGTTCTTCCTGCTCCAATTCCACTGTTTCCTCTGGTGCTTCTTGGTGCCGCCCTGCAGCTGGCTCATCCTGGCCAATCGCATGGCTGAGATTCCTCTGAATGTCCTCGACCCTCCTGGAAGGCTCCTGCGCTCTGACACAGTGGTTGAGATGATACCAGGTCGATCTCCCCTCGACCTGCAGCGCGGTTGAAGTAGCTGCAGTAACCGGGTATGGACCCTCTCTCCTTGCCTCGTTCCACTTTCCGCGGAACACCTTGACGTAGACCCGGTCTCCTGGCTTAATTGGATCCACCTCCTTCTCCTGGAACCACTCCGCCTCTGGTGCTTTTTCCTGTTGATAGATAACCTTATGGATGGCAATTAATTGTTTAACATAGTCTCTCAGTTCAATCTCCAGTTGTTCAAGTAAGGGACTTTAATGTGGCCCCCTGAGGTGAGGTGTTGGCATTGGCCGGCCAGTAAGCATCTCATGCGGGGGGTTTGCATACGGAGTTTCATTAGTGCAAGCGGCAAGGCATCCACCCAGTTCAAACCTGTAGTCGCACATTTCTTACTTATCTTTGTTTTCAGACTTCCGTTAACTCTCTCTACCATCCCTTGTGACTGGGGATGATAGACACAGCCAAACCTCTGTTTAATGTGTAGGGACTGCAGCACCCCTTTCACTGCTTTCTGAATGAAAGCTGCTCCATTGTCAGAGCTGATTTCTGTGGGTATTCCAAATCTCGGTATTACCTCTCTGCTCAGGAACTTTATGACAGTATTAGCACTCTGGTCCTTTGAGGGCACGGCCTCTACCCACCTGCTGAATCTGTCAAGCACCACTAACATGTACCTTTTCCCTTGTACAGTTTTAATTATATCAACATAGTCCATTACCAGATGCCTGAATGGCCCTTCTGGGACAGGAATATGTCCCAAAGGTGTCCCAATACCTTTCCTGATCTTGTGTTTTGCACATACTTCGCAATTGCTCATGTAGTTATCCACTAAACTATTCAAATATGGCGTCCGATATTGATGTCTAAATTTCCTTAATACCTCCCCCCTTGCGCAATGGTCAACACCATGCGCATCTTGAATAAGCAAATTTGCCAACGCAACCGGGGCCACAAGCAACCCATCCACATTACGCCACACATTTGATCCATCCTTCTTAGCCCCTCGTCTGGCCCACTCCGTCTGCTCATACGGGCCAGCACGGGTTTTCATCAAAACAAGATCTTCAAAAGTGGACCCAGGGACAATACTAACCAATGGCGACTGTATTGCCACAGAACATCCAGACGCGACTTTAGCCTCCTTGTCGGCAGCCTGGTTACCTTTAGTCACATAGTCATGACCTTTCTTGTGCGCCTGACACTTTACAATAGCCAACTTGGAAGGCAACATCGTGGCAGCGATGAGCTCCTTAATACAATCCAGGTGGTGGACGGGGGAACCATCCGTTTTCTTAAAACCCATTTGTTTCCACACAGAACCAAATAGGTGACACACTCCATGAGCGTATGCAGAGTCTATAAAGACATTGGCCACCCGTCCTTCCGCCAATGTACACGCTGAAACTAAGGCCTTAAGTTCAGCCAACTGAGCTGAACGCGGCTGAGCGCACGCCATGGACAACAAAACACACGGCATATTGTCCGCCCATTCCACAACAGAGTAACCCGCATGGTTACCACGGTAGTCCTTGAAGCACGAGCCATCAACAAACAATACCAAATCGGCTGACGCTAATGGCTCAGCCTCAAGATCTGGGCACAAACGGGAATATGTAAGGGACTCGGCCACACAGTAATGCGGTTCACCCTCATGTGGCAGCGGAATTCGGTCCGCCGGGTTAACAGTCTTACACGCTCGGATAGTGACATCCGGATAACAGAGGAGCAATGAATAAGCAAGCCACCAAGGTTTCGACAAAATAAACTTACTACTATCAAGCAATGAGCTTATTTTATGATGAGTCCATATAGTTACTGGATAGCCCATAGTGATAGCGGAGGCCTTCTCATTGGCAAAATAAACCGCAGCTATCACTTGATAGCATGGAGGCCAGCCCTGCTCCACCGGATCTAACGCAGTACTATAATATGCCACAGGCTGCTTACCCCTCCCTGTACCAGTATCCTGCAGTAACATAGCCGTCACATACCCATCCTGCCTATTAGACACATACAAGTGGAACGGCTTATCATACTGAGGAAGAGCCAATGCAGGTGCCGACTGCACTTATTTCTTCATTGTTTCAAACGCAATTTCCACGTCTGGCGTCCAATCCAACTTGGCGGACATGACTATGTCCAGCCTGGGCCATTACTGACCGCAGTGGTGCCACCATAACGGCTCATCAATCCAGTCAGCACTGAATCCAGTCATGCCCAAAAACGTCATCATCTGTCCTACTGTAGTGGGCCTTAGGGCCTGACTATTACCCTCTAACTGTGAAGGTGCTATGGCCTTAGTGCCATGGGCAATAGTCCTCCCCAAGTACTCCACCTCAACTGACGATACTGTAATTTAGCCATCGATGCCTTATGGCCTCCCTGTGCCAATCTGGTTAACACATGCACAGAATCCTTGTGACATTGCTCCAATGTGTCACTAGCAATTAAAATATCATCACCATATTGAATGGCAGCACTTTGCGTATCAATGTCCTGTAAGTCCTTCCTCAACACCTGGTTCAAGATATGCGGGGAATGCTTAAACCCTTGGGGCAGACGCGTATACGTATATTGCAGAGACCTATACGTAAAGGCGAAAAGGGAACGTGAGTCCTCATCTAGTGGCAAACTAAAGAAAGCTGATGTCAGATCACTACGTCATTCACCTGTCTTAGATCATGCACTAAGCGATAGTTCTCTTTGTTTGCTTTCAGGACCGGTAAAATAGGCGTGTTACAACCACTCTGGGTTGGAATTAAAACCCCTGCTTGTAAGAGACCCTCAATAGTACTCCAAATCCCTTGTTCTGCCTCTGGTTTCAAGGGGTATTGAGACCTATGTGGTGGGTTACAATTAAGTTTAAGCCTAACTTTTACAACTTTTACTGGCTCAGCTGACTTAACCAGCCCTACATCTGTGTCATGTTTAGCCCACAACCCGCTTGGAACCTGCTTGAGCATATCTTCAATCAAAGGCTTGTTGATCTTAGTAAGGCTCTCAAAGACTTGAGAATCGTCTTCGATATGCACCTGCTTAGGAGTCCCATACATAATAGTAGTACAAATAATTTTCTGATAGAGTCCATTTGTTGAAACTAAAATCAAGGGATTATCTGTAGCGTGCCATCGACACCTACTGGTTTTCAGCACCATGTTCCCTAAATGTTCAGATTCAAACCTATTATCTACAAATAGGGTTATGTGTGGTAATGCCTGTTGTACGTGGAACCAATCTTTTAAAAATTGATTATCCTGCACAACCAGGGCTACGTCCTCTGGCCCTGTCACTATGTGTTGTGATGTTAGCTCAACAGTCTCTTTCACTACTCTTGCCCATTTGTTGTTATAGCCCTCAGGGAGAAAGGGGTCAGGTTGCAGACTTACAAACATGGTGCAATGTGGCTCAAGACTAGGGGACCGTGCTCCAGGACACAAAGACATTAAATACGACTGCCACTTAAGCAACGTTTATTTTACTGGTCCTCCTATATCCCCTATCCTGTATGCCTCATAGGAAGGCCTACACACAGGTGCCTGAAAAGGGAGTAAGGCGTCATCAGTTAAAATGATGCCCTCAGAGGTGCACCATATCTTATTTCCTAGTTTACACAATGCATCTCTTCCTAACAAATTAACTGGCGTATGTTCGGATACTAAAATCGGAATTTGAATTGATGCGTTGCCTATAGACACATCGATTGGAGCAGTAAGTGGAATCAGCTGTGTTTGTCCCGAGAAGCCCACAGTTTTAGTGTATGCTCCAGCACATTGAGTACGGACACAAGTATAAGTAGCACCCGTGTCTACCATCATAGATGTTGCTCTGCCTCCAATCTGAACTTTAATCATAGGCTGTTGGTCTGCCGATGATGTCAGTGCAGGCAGTTGTGACCCCCCTTTTGGCTCCTCTGGGCAGCCATAATATCCCCGTAGCGGGCCACCCCAGGGATTAGGGGGGCCTCTTTGAATGTTATTAACAGTGCCTGGTTGCGGCTGGTAATAATTACCATCTTGTGGGCAGTCTGGAACGTAACCAAGGGGCTGGAGCTGCCCCTGGCCTGCTACGTCCTGCCAAGGGTTTGAGTTACAGTTCTGGCGGATATGTCCATGCTGTCCGCAACCCCAACAAACTCCAAATGGCCCTCTCTGACCACTCTGTCTTTGTTTATATTGTATTTGTAACCCCCTTCCTCTTCCTGTCCCCCTCTGCTGGTCATTCCCCTGGGCGTATATTATTACTGGGGGTGGGGGCACCACGGATGGTTGAGGCGGTATAGATGTCGGGACAACTTGGGCCTGCACAGATTTACTAAATTTATCTTTGTTAGTTAATTCACTCAACTGGAGCTGGGCCAGCTTGGCCCTAGTCTGTGCCTCTTGTTCATCCAGTCTCTGTTTATCATTTCGATATTTCTCGACGGCATGGAGCACATGCTCAGAAAATTGTCGGAATTCCATTTCGTGGAGCCCTACCACGTCCTCCAGCCGACTTCTGACTGGCAACGGCATAGCAGCCAACACTGCAGTTCTGAACAAAGTCTTTAACATAGGATTATCTTCTGGGTCTTGTTCAGTTTCCTGACGCCAAAGTCTCTGAAAGTTACTGACATAGGTGATTGGGTTTTCAGTATCATTCAATAGCTCGCCCTTCAAGGCTTTAGGGTCAATTCTTGCTGGGTAGTGATCCCTTAAAACAATCCACATGGCACGTCGCATGGCACCAAACTGCTCTCCAACCCTCACTGGAGTGTCAACAGCAGTAGCTTGACCTGCCTGCCTCAACAGTTCATTAGTTTTCAAACTCCCCAACAGCCGAACCAAAAGGGCTTTCATATCCCCCAATGCCAATATTTTTGCCTGTTGTGAGTTCCTCAACAGTTCTAATCCACTTTCCTGCTCCGCCCACTATGTCAGGCAACTTCTGCACCAAAGTCTCCATATCCTGAGTCTGCCAGGGAACATAGTACAAATTTGACCCTTTTATCATAATTGTATACTGGCTTGCCGGCCCCTGGTTCACACTACAGTCAGATTGTTGTCTCTCTCTAACCCATGACCTGAACCAATAATCGTTGCTGCAGTCCTGTGAGTCTTTGTCTACTACCAAAGCGCCACTTTGAATTTTTATGATCTGTGTCCTATTACTTTCATTAGACCTCCCTTGTGGAGTCCCCTTTAAAAGACCAGAATCCAATACGCTCTCTCTATGCGCCCCGGAGCCCGCACCCCTGTGAAGAGCCCCACACTGCCCATAAGCATCCTGGTTATGGAATGCAGGCGCCTGTTTCATGTTGCCCTCTCCCGAACTCCCTGCTGGTGGTTTCTTTCGTCTATATCCCTCTGTCCACGTTCCTAGGCTGCCTTCTCTCATTGCACTTTGTGGAGGATCATACATAACTAGGTCTTCCTCACTTCCCTCTTCCTCATTGTTCATCTGTAATTTCCCCTTGAAATCAATTTGTCCTATTATGGAGGGATACTCACCCGCATAGGGCGGTGGATTAGGGACGCTTCCTAACTTTTCTATGGGCTCGACTTTTAGTGCTTTCTCAACCTGGTCCGTATCACTTTCACTCACCATCTGTCTGTGAAATTAATCTGGCTGTGGTTAGAAATTCTGCACCCTCATCTTTAAATAGTTTCTACACATGCATCTCCTTTTTTCTCTTCTCATCTCGATCCCTTTTTCAGTCCGTTACTATCGTGATTTTTAATTAAGACTTCCATTTCGTCACAAATTGTGACATCAAACGTTCCTTCAACTGGCCATTGTGTGGCTAATTTAGCTGTCCTTTTGGACCATTTTTGCATTATTTTTTTCAAATCTTTCTCAAGTAGGGGATAACGCTTTATCAGGAGCTCAGCGTAATCATGATTATTATCAGTACACTAACGACTTTACCATAAACTTTATCCCACACACGCACTCACACAAACACACAAACAAAAAGACAATAATCCGGACACATCAAATACAAACCGAATAACAGAACAACTAAATACAATGAGCAACGCACAGAAAACACAGCAAGGCACGGCAGTCAAGGAAGACAACGCATCACAGGCTATCAGCCCCACTTAGAGGCAACTTGGAAGGTTACAAAAAGATCGGGCGCTCACAAACTAATAACAATATCAACACGATAACCAAACGAATCATAATTATAACTATTACTCGGCACACTATCCGAGGGTTGATCAACCACAACTCATACAATGGCACACTGGCAAAATATTTGCGCAATAATCACTATAAAGTCATAATCACGGCGTACTGGCCGAGGGTTCACCAACCACGGGTTATTGTGACACACTGGCCACTGGCTAACCTTAACCATAAACTACAGAATTAAATACTGTAGGCCCATATTCGTATATCCATAAACTCATAATCGTATATTCATAAACTGATACTCATAACTCATAGACTATAGAATCATATACCATAGTTCATATTTATATACTTATAGAATCACGTTCTATATATTCATATTTGTATACTCATAAACCCATAATCACGGCACAAACAGGCCAACCAAACATTGCGCACAAGAGTTAACCGGCCAGTACCCGTTCAGGCGCAATTTTAATGATATCAAAGAAATTAAATGGTAAAATAAAACCCCCACATATAACATGAAACACACAGCAACCTACTCCAGCCCAAAAACATACCCCTTTTTCCTGCAATGCAAGCTCTTTAAACGGTAGAAATTCAAAACAGCCCCTAAAGGGCTGAGGAGACGATCTAAGACCGACCCTGCTCGGCAGCACCAATTATGTAGTGTATTTTGTTCCTAATTAAAATCACACTTACCCCGATGTTTGCAGGAATTCAGAGGCAATGTTTTTGGCTTGGAAAAAGTGACTTCATTTGACAAATACAAGACAGACGTGACAATCTTGCAAGACCGTCCATTCACTCCATTCCAAAAACCTCTCTCTCTCTCTCAAAAACCCTTCCCAGAAACCTCCTTTCTCTCTCCTGCTCTTTCCTTTTATCCCAAGCCAAACAGTATCGTATTCCCAGAAAAACACATGCTGTCACCAGGTCACCTCGAGCTACAGATTCCATATATTGACTTTAGCCATACAGCATTGTGCTACAGATTGTTCATACTGAATATTCTACACAACTGGCCCCAGCCTTGCCCCCCAGTAAAATTGGTCTAGAACCGGCACTGAATAACTTCTAATCCTTACACCAACGATTCAAAAATTAACATTAGGAATACACCTTTCTCGTTTTGTTTGTTAGCTGTAACATTTTAACGGCAGCTGAACTGTAATTCATTCACTGTAGCGTTTATTGTCACTACCTAAAGTTCGGTCGTCAGACATCTTCAGACGTCCTACATTCCAATGAGAGTAGTAAAGAAATAGGCTCCGCTTTTATGATAGGTAAGGTAAAGGCTCGCTTGACGGTTGTGGTAACAGTAACTAAGGTCAGGATCAAAGCGGTGGAGAGATCCAGCGAATGGGGTGTAATGTTGTAATGTTTCACCGTGACGTTAGATCTGTCGGGGATAATGCAGCTATCAAGGGGCGCGTGCAATGTTGTTTACAAAGTGTTGTGCCTGTGTAGTAATTTTCTGAGTCTTGGCTGTGCTACGCCCCTTTGGCTTTGCCACGGGCCGGGCCTGATAACAGCATGCAAAAACATTGCTAAAAGAACCACTGCAGCACTACTATGTCCTTGTGTTAAGTTGAGCGCTGTCCACCAACACACAAGTGTAAACGCCAACTGCAAGGAAATTTAGGCAACTGCAAGGAAATTTCAACATTAAAAGCTACATTATTATCAACTTATTTATTCATCTGAGCAAATGCGATATGATTGCGTTTCCACCATCAGCGACCAAGCAGTGTGGGTGGCCAGGCCCCTAAAAGAACCACTGCGGCACTACTATGTCCTTGTGTGTTGGTGGACAGCGCTCAACTTAACACAAGTGTAAACGCCAACTGCAAGGAAATTTAGGCAACTGCAAGGAAATTTCAACATTAAAAGCTACATTATTATCAACTTATTTATTCATTTATTATGTCAATAATACTGTGTTGCTGCGAAAGTGACGCCCCTGCAGCTAACGTTTACGAGGCACTCCTGCCCGCTGTTGTAAAGCGCTGAACTTAACACAAGTGTAAACGCCCACTTGGGGCCAGTTGCAACATCTGACTTCTTCCATTCATATAAATATTGTGAACTATATGTCATATGTAGTCATCTTTAAATTGTTTGGATACTTAGAAGACAGATATAAGTTCAATATGTTTGGCTGGTCTATGTCAATTAGTCTCAGAGTAACAGAGAAATGCAAAAAGTGCTGCAACCGTCCCCAATCTCCCCTACATTCTTATGTTAGCTCAACCTCACGTTAAGGCTTCTGAACGGCATATCACACGTGTACAGCGCTGCAGACATAAAATAAGCAGCAGTTTATTGTCTTAAGTGTTATTGTTTGTTCAATACTGATTATTTTACCATTGAGATGCATTTTAAATAATCTTAGTGACTGTGCTGCCACCTGTTTAAATAGCTTACATGTATCAGACAGTCTGTTCATTCTGACACTACTTTGTCGTGTTGGATTTCGCCATTTCAATCGCGCTATGGTGACAAATAAAGGAGTTCGTTTTGCAGCAAGCAATTATTTATGGTGCCTTTAAGGGGATAATAGTTAGCGAAGCACACTTCAGCTAGATAACGTCCACTTGTACAAATTGAATTCACATGCAGTAAGCAGCAGTATAAACACGGCACAATGAAATCCTTGTTGACGGTACTCCCACTAGGTCTGGCTAAGCACGGTATAGCGGGAGAAGTCCTAACCTAATGATCTTTTGCAGTATTATCAGTGAGCTATTTTTTATGGGGCCTTAAAAAACTAAAAAACTTTGCCGCTGTTGAATGCCTTATGGAATCACTTGATACATGTTAACAACCACTATCCAATTCAAGTCACCACAATTCTTTTTAACATTAAACACATACAACCTAACTCACATTCAGTGTACAGTGTCTTACAATTAGACCAAGAGCAGGTGAATAACCTTCCTTGATGTAGAGCTATGGAGAGCTCCATCGTACATTGACTCGGCGATGTAAAAAGCTTTATGAAGAACTTATTCTGTCTTAACTCTTTCTCTCCCTTTGTGCTCGTCATTGTGGTTATTTGTTATGTAAGTCTCTAGCCAAACACCTTTGCACGATGTCATTATTATTAGGATATCTTGAAATGCATTATCTCGAAAACGTATACATACAATGCTAATTATAATTATATTATACTAAGCCTTGAGGGGAGCTGCAATGAAGGACCAAGATGAATCTTATACCCTTGTGTATACTGCCATCTAGTGATCACAATAATATGTTGGTTAACATACATGCATACAAGCTAGATTATTAATTTCTAACCTAAGTAGCCTACCTCAGTTTTAAAGTGGTAAATTGTGGGACATCCAAGATGTAAAACAATTTGTTATAAGGGAGAGTGACATAATTAGGGTACTGCATGCATTCCGTACAAGTAGCGTAGGTTTATCTAAATGTCTACACAGCTTACCTAATACCAATCCAAAACGCAAATTCTTTAATTACGTCGTGATTATAATAGTGTTGCCTTGTAATTATTATCTTAGCATGAAGAAAATGGAACTATGAAACTTTGGCTAATAAGTAAGGGGTTGTAATAATCATTTGCAAAATGGTCACGTTCGTAACGAAAGACGGTATCATCAGTACAGTTCTGTCTGTATAGTTTAACGAGCATGCTAGCTAACGTCCATGGATATAGCATAGCTCCATATCCAAATTGTGATTGTTAAGAGTTCACGAAATCAAAACCAAAAAAATACATTTAACAGCAGCGCGTATGCATTGTGCGGAACCCTTGATAGGTGTTATCCAGTGTCTTAATTTGGACATTAAGACGTATGTTTTGCAGCATTCCAGAAAGCTATCATAAACCAGTTTAATTTGATTGAGAGTAGGCCACTTACTGCTACAGCGTACTCGTAGTAAATCCAATCCCCTTAAAATCAATCCATTTACAATTCCTGCTGTTAAGGGCAACGCCTGTGGTAAATGAAGTGCAGTCCCGTTGCTAGTACTAGTATGATGTGCACAGGTTTTCCATACCAAGTTATTTCAATCACATAATAACCAAGACAGTCGGTACAAACAGAACAACATGCAAATACATAACATCAACGCTAGATGGCGGCATATGACCGTGAAATCTCTCTCCCAGTCAAAACCGATAATCTCTCTCCCAGTCAAAACCATCTCACCATTCATTTCAATGGGGCCAAAAACCGATTAAAAATAATAATAAAAAATATAACACGTGACCCGATCACGTAGCTGTATGTAATCGCAATGGACTGCAATACTCAAAACATGTGGGCACTGGAATGGAATCGATTGGGTCAAAACTGCGGGCGTTGATAAGGAGCAAAAAACAGGCCTAATAATAAAAATAATAATATGACTTTCCGGTTACAGTATGTGATTGCATGACGCAATCACATAATAAGAATAAGTCTGCGAGAGTACAAGAGTGTGCCACTTTCAGTGGGCACACTAATAAGTGCCTAAAATAGAGAAGTAGTAACATTTCACAAATGAAGTTGTGATACAAGTTACCTTTCTAAATATATTATAGCAGACATTAAAAGACTGATTAACAATGTCAGTTTACATAATTTTACTTATTTGCTAGGCTATTTAGATCCATTACAAGCAACTAAAATAAGGTAAATCAATTTTAAACACATGTAACGTTTAACAATTAGGTAAAATAAATATATAACACGTCATATCCGGGATGTACGTCACATCCCGTCCAGACCTAAGGTTCATCTTAACCTGCCGTTCGTCTAGGTCTGCAATTGGATACTATTGCCTACGTCTAAAGCGGGAATTGGTGTGCAAAAAGAGCATGGACTGGTAAGTAGGGAGCGTATAATTAATACACATCTGATGACTGATGATTTACAAACCCTTTATTATTTACTTTATATCATGTAGTATCCATTAATTTAATTAAATACCTGCTTCCTAGGGAATTCGTAGACTACTACTAGTGCGACATAAAAGCTAGCAGTATAATCCAATGCTGTAAAGTTAGCTAGCGATAGCTATGCTGATTTGGTCCTGTGCGGGTTAGGCAGGGCAAATGCGTTTTTTTTTATAAATCAAGTGGTTAATCAGTGAAATGTTCAAAAATGTTTGTTACTAACTAAACGTTAATTAATAATAACTTTTTTTTAAATAGTCAGTTTTTCTAAAAGTGACCGTTTTAGTGTTGGAAGAATTTGCAGAGTTGTTGCTTTCGTGTAGCCAACTGAAGTCGTTAGAAAGCCAAAACCTCATACAGTAGGGGGGACAGGGCAAAAAATGTTGCAGTGTGTTTTGTTTTTTATTTTTTGATTATATTATTTCCCTTGTCCAGTAGTTTTGTTTTCTGCAGTCGGAATGTATCTACTGCTCTCCTAGCCTGAGATATCTGGAAAAAACAGCCCTAATTTAGAGACTTTTTTCACCACAGCGTCCTATACTTTAGAGCAGAGCATTTCGGTCAGGAGAACCATGGAACGTCCATAGAACGCCATTGTTCTGCGTCACTGAAATATGAATTTTCAATGACGCTACCTGCCTTGGCGCTAATTTTGAGTGCTTTCCAATGGAAGGAGAAAGCGATTTCTCCGTTCAGTAATATCATGACAAGGGCTTTTGCCCAAACGGTCTAGACACAGTCAGGACGTCTCAGTTAAACGTATCGATATAGCTAGCTAACGTGAGCTAAACCAAAGGCTAGGCTATTTTTTTTTTTGTTTACCTCAAACTCACAGGCTCTCCCTTGCAAACGTCGATGTTTAGTTTTCACACACAGCCTACTGACAACAGGCGATTACACTTGACACGATCCACGTCCTATGAAGGACGGGTTCAAGTCTTGTTAGATATTAACGTAACGTGTCTGCAAGTTTTATAATGCGTGTTTACAGTATTTAAGTGTTAGAGACATAACAATGGTGGATCTAGCTAACCTCAGCTCAGGCTAAAAAGTCAAGGAGCCTAGTCTAGTAGTCATCGTTACTACTATCCTGACACGATAGGGCATTGAGGTTTACATTTGCATAATATCCCAGCAAGCCCTCTGTCGAAATTTTTTGGGGGGGCAACCGTGACTTTGAATGCTAGACTCATTAATGACAACCCCTCTAATTTCATTGACCTGTATCTGGCACAGCCGGCGCCAACCACAGCGCACGAGCTTGAGCGGTGGCAGGGCTAATGTGGAACGCACTGTCGGTGAAAGCTCGACCCTGTTGAAAGTAAAATCAAATACTTAGAAATCTATTGAGACCTAAAGATGTCAACATGATATCCTTGGCTTGATGGAAGGGAGAGGGACGACTGTCCACACTGTGTGAACCACTGTCGGGATATAGGGGGATACATTAACGGTGATAGACCGGCCTTGTTAAAGAAAAAATAATCGATAGTGCCAAAGCTAGTCAACTACAGTTGTTTCAATAAGTAATGCTTCCAGTATTTTCATAAAAAGCGCGAAAAATCTGTGTTAGGCCTGCGTGAGTACACTCACATCTCGCGCTGACACCACAAATTGGCTGACCACTCCATGCAAAAGGGCAAATCTCGCAAAATGTGTATCTTTGGATTTTCTTCAAAATCACACGAGAGTTGCAAAACATCCTCAGCTTCATTTTGAGACCCGCGTAATCGAGGTGCTCTGAACTTTGACCTAGTTATGCCTTTTACAGTAAAAAAAAAAAAAATCTCGATAGAACGCTGGAAAAATGCCATAGGTTCCAATGACTTTTTCAGAACTCACGTCGCCAACTTCAACCTGAAATATCTCAAAATGTGTATCTTTTGATTTCAATTAAAATTACATTTTATTAAACTAGAGGCTTTGAATTTTCTTTTAAAGGGACTGAAATAGAGGTGCTCGCATATTCAGACATACAGGTAAAGCTAAGAAGACTTCTAAACTAATTTACAAAAACTTGCCGTTTACCAATCATTATACAAAATTAATCAGTTGAAGGCACACATGTTCACAACAAGAATACATAGTTTGTTTTACATTAAATTAGTTTAACGCCTAGATATATTAAAATAAACAAGGTAATAGCAGTCGGTGCCGTTTTGTGATTTCGAACGTAAGCTTTACTCTAGCCCTGAACAGGCTCAACCAACATTCTATTCAATTCATTTCCGATGGGTTCGCGCTAGCGTTCTACAGCACGCAGGACCAACTATCTTTTTTGCGTTCTGACTAAAAATACTGCGTTCTATTGTCCGCCCTACATACAGCCTACTTTGACATTACTGTAGTCTTTTACTGTGAGCGAAATAATAAATATTTAGCGATAGATCTATGATAAAACACATTATCTTTACATGTTATATAATCATTTACCTAAATGAAGGGTACAATATTTAAAACGTGTACTCTGAAAACAGCAATCGCGTCAAATTACTTGTTACAACGTGGGCACCAGGCTCCAACGTTCTAGCATACTACTAGGCAAGACAAACCGAACAGCTACAGTGTAGTCAAGGGCAGCTGTATTCACGTAGCGTGAAGAAAACCACGCTGTGTACCGTTTTGAAACTGTTTAAATCAACACAAATGTAACGTTTTTATTGATCTGAGTCTTTTAAGTCATTCCAGAGTAATACTTAGTTTCACACTAAAGAAGTGTTTATATCTATAGATCTCTTGCTAATTCGTAGTTAGCTTCCAAAGAACGTAGGTTTTGTTGTTATATGAAAAAACCCTCAACTTCGAGTAGTTTAATAAAAAAATGTTTATTTAATATCCAACGATTGATGGACTGGTTTAGGAATATATTCTTCAATCGCTGATAATTCCGGTTTTCCATATTTCTGCTGTTAATAAATTAATTTTGTCATTTCAAAACGCCTCTGCCGTGGTGGTCAACGCTGGGTTTGGTCGTAATGCTCTATTTTCTTTCTCAAACGGGCACGAAAAAGTCCATCACTCCTTGTCTTCAAGTGAATTTACCTCAGTGTTCCCATTATTTTTGACGGTAAAACTTTGATTCATTTTGAAGTAAACCCCTGTCCGAACATGACCTTACGGGGACTAACCAATCAGTGAACAAATATATATTTAAAATGCGTGTCATGTACTGTACTTGAATCACTCCTGACTTTAATCAAAGTTCCATCGTGGCCTTTCAACTGTGACTAGACCAAGGTCTCTTGAAAAGATTCAGCCAAAAAAAGTGCACGTTTTTCGAAGGCATAAAAAGACCTGCTACCTCAAAGTTTTCCGTGCCTTGCTGCCTTCAGCTTCACTTCGTCAGGACAGCAGTAAAAAGACGTCATTCTCTTGCTATCAAGTTTCTGTTTAGATTTCAGTTGCGTTGATTGAAATCCATAAAGCGAGACATATTTTCATTGTATTATGTATAGTTATGTCAGTCAGTTTGGCTATTATAGGCCTATTACACATTGCATTTTAAATTTAGCTGTGCTGATTGATTGTGAATGTAGGTCATGCTCATCGGTTAGTTGTCTGTACCAAGATAAAAGGCAACCTAGTTGTTGGATTCTTGAGCGGGGTAATTTTAAGTAGGCCTATCAAGGCAGTTAAGAATATATTAATGATCCTAGCGGATTTTAAAAACTTTTCATATTTAAAATACTTCTGCTAATGAAGAACTATGCATGATGAGAGTTTGAGGTATATCAATTGCCGTGAGAAAATCTGGACCTTTCCTTTCATCTTTTGTTGTCCTGTATGTCCACCTTGGTTGGTTTCCTTAAAGATTTCGTTGAGTGGCATGTCCAGTATTTGTGACCACGGATGCGTGCATGAAAAATCAGTGCCTCAAGAAAACCTATTTATTAGTGAGATGGTTTATTGTCTTGTTTAGGTTTGCAGAGCAGACTGCAAAAATTAGCAGATCGGCTACTTGTAGACAGCTAAAAATACAAGATCAATACAGTACAGGATCATCGGCATTATAAATGAAATATAGGCCTATAATATAGGAGTTTGTTGGGTAGAGAGTGGTGACTTACAAGCACTAATGGGCGACAACTGTGGGGGAGGCAAGGAAAACGTATTTCAACGAGAGAATATGCCTGTTAATTGCAGCTCTATTGGCTAAATAAGCAGATTATGTACAAATAATATTGAGCAATGATCTTGCAATGGGATCTATATTTTACGGAGATAGTTCTGACTGAAATGTATTTTCGAAACGGTGATTATCTGGCACTGATTATGGTGTACAAATGCAATTGCAAGCAGTAGGCTATCTGTCGTTTGGAGCCGTAATTTTTGTTGTTTAGGACCGCGTCCTGAAAAAGCTAAGATGACACGTTTGCGGTTTTCAGAGTACACGTTTTTAATATTGTAGCCTTAATTTTGGTTAACGACCATACAACTGTAAAGGCAGTGAGTTTTTCAAAGTATTTGTAGCAACATATCCGTTATTTGTCCTATGAGAAAGAAGTAAACTAATATCAACGTTGCCTATAGGAGGTTTGAGCATTTTGACGGTTCTTGGCTACAAAGAAGTATCAACTCGGTAAAATTAAAAACCTTTTTTCGACACAAACTGTCACTTTTAGAAAAACTTAAAATTTATGAATTTGTTTTTATTAATTAACGTTTAGTAAGTAACATATTCGGAGCATTCTCAGTTTAATCACTTGATTTAAAAAAAAAAACTGAGAATGCGTTTGTCCTGCCCACTGTTAGTGTTAGCAATCACACTCGTATGTCAGTCGTACTTGTTGGCCTTATGTAAAAAATATTTCATAGCATCAGTTAAAACATATATCTCGAGACAAAAAGGCAATTCAGTTTCTAATTTTATTATTAAAATTGTCAATAAACTTATGTCCATATTCAAGATCGTACTGCAAAGTGAGCATGCGTGTGTACATGTTGAAATTTGTATTTTGCTGCACCCAGACTATTTATCTACTTTCCGTATGTTGCTGATTGGACCAAATATTGTTGTGCCATTGTGCCATGGTCCAATCCCGAACTAATGGCCTCAGCCAAACCCCATGTAATTTTGAAGATAATTTGCATATACACGACAATAAATAGTCAGTCCACGTACATAAACTAGTACCTTCATCTTTAACCATGACGAGAAGTGGCACCATGGACGCTAATGCATGGATCATCGGCTCCGTTCAGCTCAGTTTCTTATTTCCTTACTAAAATAGTTAATAAACCTATGTCCATTTTAGATTGTGGCATTGTGTTGTGTTCACTGCACCCACCCCAAAAATATCCTAACAAAACACACTCACATAGTTAATTATGTTATATAATTTAGCACTGTATGTATTGATATAGGAATTAGCCATTACAGATTATTTTTAAAATGTTTTCTGAGTTGTCTCATCTCTTGGACTTTTTTCTTTTTAAGTAGCTGCTTTGCTCCTTTCTCTAGTCTGCTCTGCAACCTAAAAAACAGACCATATATCAGTCTTAAGGTTTAAAAACGTTTTGTTTTTCTGCAACCCATACAACCGCTGGCTACCTGTAGTGTTGTCTCCAAACCCCATGTGAAAAGGGCTGTGTTGGCTTGATGAGCTAGTCCGTCAATGAGATGCAGGCCACAAAACAACTCATTGACAACCCCAAAACTGACCTTCTCAGAATCACTACATAATTCAAAGGTTTTAAACCCTTAACTACATCGGGGAGTATGTTTTTCCTGGGTCAATGACGTGACGCCTACTTTTTCTGTCCAACTGCATTGTTTGCCTTTTAAAAATGTCTAAACGCATAAGAAGACAACACATATCTAGTACCTTTCCCAAATACGTACCCACTTTAACTTTTCCAAACCTTTTAGTTATTGGTAATTTTTCTGTTGTTTGAAGTGTCAAAATATCATGTGATGCAACCGTCCTGCCATGACTTCTATTTTGAAAACTGGTTTAAAATAACTTTTAATCTATTGAGATGTATCTCCTGCCCCATTTGGCATAATTTCAAACATGTTTTCTATTCATTGACAAAATTGCAAAGCATCTGCATTTATATTGTCATCATAATATACAAACGAATGTTGTCCGAAGACATTCATTTTTTGAGATATCATCTGGTGAGACCATCAAGAAAATGCCATTTGGGGATTTTTATTTTGAAAACAATTCAAGTACAGAAACTGACATCAGAAAGGTGCATGCCAAGGACCCAAAGAAACATCTGACAGGTTAGTAGGTCTTTCTCAAATATGGAAGAAATGCATGTGTTTAACTGCTGCAATGTAGTTGCCACATTTTGATGTCATGACAGATGACTTCAAAAAAACTATTGATATTAGGTTTTATCTGCAAATCTACATTTCTATGATAAATTTGATAGTGGTCTTTGGTGGGAAGAATGACTATCTTAGGTGGTCAATTCTGTGCCTGTAAAATTTGACCAAACTTGAAAACATCAAGTATCATGTGGCGCAACTATTGCAGAACGTTGTACATGATAGATATTCATCCTGCATTGACAGTTTCTGTGCATTTTAATTTCATTTTAATTTAATCAATCATTCATTCATTCATTCATATTAAATTAAATTAAATTAAATTAAATTAAATTAGATTGATTGATTGATTGATCATTGTTTGAAGACATGCAGTTCTTTATTTTAGTATACCTTTATGTATATTTTGCATAGCTTTGTCTGCAATTTCAGTTATTTCCCTTGATATTTTGGAAAGAACATTTTATTTATATTTAATGAAATGCCAAAACCATTTACCTACAGCATTAAATGTTATTTGGATTATTATGCATTAATCAATGATTTATGACTATTTTAACCTTGACAGATTTGCTCCAGGTTGGTCATGCTGGTTGGACCGCAATTTTCAAACAGTGCCACAGATTATCGATGGGATTGAGATCTGGACATTGACTTGGCTACTGTAGGATATTAACCTTTTTGAAGTTTGACCACTCATGTGTTGATATGTCCTTGTGCTTGGGATCACTGTCCTGCTGAAAGGTAAAGTTTCTTCCAAGCTTCAGTTTTTTAGCAGACTGAAGCAGGTTCTCTTGCAGTATCTCCCTGTATTTTGCTCCATCCATTCTTCCATAAATTTTAACAAGATGCCCAGTCCCTGCTGATGAAAAGCATCCCCACAGCATGATGCTGCCACCTGTATGGTGTTTCTTGAGGCACAGGCAGCGTTAGGTTTGCACCACCACACATACGGCTTTGAACTTTGCCCGAACATCTCTCTTTGTCTCATCAGACCACAAAACCTTGTCCCACGTTTTAGCTGGGTCACTCATTCTTTCTGGGAAATTCCAGACATGCTTTGATATGATTGTTCTTGAGTAATGGCTTCTTACAGAAAATGTGAGCTATTCTATGTTTCAGAGGTGTGGCCAATTGTACGGCCTACGGTGTCCTCGTTAGGGCAATATTTTTCATTTGTGTCAACCTGTAGTTTCCAAAGCACAGGGGTTGAATACTTATGTACACAGCATATTTCAGTTATTTATTTTTCTCACTAAATGTTTCTAACTTAAAACTAATGTCACTTTAAAAAATACATTTTGAGGGTCAGTCTTTTGAAATAAAATATGAAACAGAACAAAATCTCAATGTATCATTTGTAATCCAGACATCTGATACGTTTCAAGGGGGTTGAATAGTTTTGCAAGCCGCTGTATATAAAATGTGATTAATTGTGTCCCTCCCACAATCAGTGTATAGTTCACTACAAAGCTCTTAAATGTGTCTTACTCTTTTTATGAATGTTTTTATGAATTATATGACATTTTCTGAACATTGTAAAGTTCACGACAAAGCACTTTTTAAAAAAGTTTGGGATGAGAAATAAATAATGTGTATGGAAGTGTTTGTGTTCAAGAGAATTTTATGAAATTATAGAAAACGCTGTTCTATTCTGTTTTCTGTTCTATTTTTTGTATGGAATTTATTGTGTGTTGGTCTTTTAAAATAGAATTTAACCAATTGTATAATTTGGTGCGACCATATATCATGTGGTGCAACCAATAAGTGCAATAACGGTATTCAATTAAAAATGGAATATCAGATTTTCGTGGCTGGAACATTCATCACTGATACAGTATGCTTAAGTGGATACTGTCTGTTTTATTAATTTAATCAGTTTTGTGGGTTTTAAAAGAAAAATAGGTCTGGTTACTACTTAGAGGGAGGCTGTGCCATTATCGAATGTGAATATATGGTCATGATTTAGAGAAACTCCAAATAAATGCAAACACTGTTTTTCCAAACATTATACAATAATAATGAAACCTTGTTAAAATGTTAAGTAGTTAAGGAATTACATTAATTGTAAGATAATTCACGGTCTCACCACATGACATTTTTTAGGTCATCAGCTATTGACCTTGCTTAAAAATCACAAAATTCCCTTAACTTAATGTTTTTGTATAAATGCATGTGTACACAACATTCAATTGTTTGAAAAATTGCCAGAGATATCCTTATTTTTGGTATTTAAAAATTGGTCTATTCAAAATCCTTATCTGTCATTGACCCTCCTATGCTATACTATTATTTAATTGAACCTCTTTTCAGTGTTGGCCCGGTCACTCATGAGGTTCCTAATCTTTGAGAGATTAATTTCTGAATTACCTCCCTCAACTGTCAATCGTGCACTGGGCAGAGCCGGAGGCTTGCTCTGTCAAACTAAAACTACGCCTGCAGTGCCGTATTTATGGTCAAATTTACTTGTGCCATCAGTATACACGGTGATTTCTGATTCAAACTTTAACTCTGAATCAATTTAACTTTCCGTGCCATGTCAACCATACACTTAGAGAAAGACACCTGGGAGCTTCTCTGGTTGGCTTTGGGGCAGCTTATCTAAAACATCCTTCACTACCTTTTGCTTGATTGGAACTAAGTCCCCCGTTGCATACCAGATCCATGTACACTTTCCTTGCCGCAATTGTTTATCTAACATGCTCATTAAGTCTGTATCCTGCGCAAGCCTCAATGAGATCCTGTATTTTTGCCTCTGAGACTTGGCTTCTTCCAATTCCGTTTTGAACAAAAAAACGATCTGTCACCTGCTTAGTTTTTCTGAACTACTCTCTAGCTTTTATTAGCAGTAATCTGCTGGGGGTCTTTTCTGACAGCCCCGCACTGCACTTTTTCAGCTTTGATTGCAGACTCCTTGCCTTTACCTCTGAGTCTGACCCATAGTCTTTGACCCCTCTCTCTCCCCTTTCTCTAACCTACCTTTCTCCTTAATGAGATGATCAAATTCTGCCTGCCTTGTGTCCCTTTCTCTAATCTCTCTCTATCTAGTCCATCAACCATTCTCTAACACAAGTTAATTCTGTGACAACTAGCTTGATGCTTATTACTTTCATCCACAGCTCTCACCTCTGTAACCTAACTAGCCTCTGCCTAAAAAGGTCTACATGTAGGCACACTAAATACCAATCTATCAAATGCTACTTTTTTATGAGAACTTTATGAGGGACGTTTTCCTACCTACAGCCAAGAAATAAAAGATGTATTTATAACTTCAAAATTTTCAGCTAGCCTTGACCAATTGCCTCTATTAAATTTACTTGCCACCCAGGCTCTTTTCAGAGCCATCTATCGTCCCAGCAATAGAGCATTCCCATTAATACAATGACCTTAAAACGTAACGTCTTGCTAACGAAAGGAAAGGACTTTAAGGCGTAACTTTAAGACCATACTAGTAACTAGTCTAGCCTAAGCAAGGCGTAGTGTCACGAAGACCACTAGTCTTACGCCTCCTACCCATTCATAATCTTATAATTTACAATGAAACAGTTCACAGAATTGCAGGTAATTAATATGATGTTCAGAAAATATTACAGTGCATGTAAATGCTTAACCATAATTCAATTATTGAGGTAGAAACTTGAGTTATACAGTAGGTTAACTCTGAATGCAAGCTAGTACTGCTGCGGTGGTTAATTTGCTAAGCATTTTCCCTCACTGAAAAAAGTAGCTGCTTTGCAGTAGCTGCTCTGGTCCTTTCTCTGGTCTGCCCTGCAACCTGAAAAACAAACACTGAATCAATCTAAGTGGTTAATACATGAGTAATGAAAGGCTTGAACGTAGTGTTTCATGAGTGATATGTATTTATCTATATCTACCCCCACGCAATTGTGTGACTCGACATCACTTTTCGCTCTTTACTTTCTTGTAGCCTTTTCTTCGCGGTACAGCACATAAAGTTAAATAAAATGAAAAATAAAGTTAAACAAAAAAGGACTACGGAATTGCTGGCAATTAATATGGTAGTTAGAATATATTATAATAATAATAAATAAAGCTGCGATGGCAGCCATGACCGGGGTCTATACCATGGCACTTTATGGCACATTGCCATGATTCACAACGGATAACTGGGACAAGATGAAACTGTCGTGACATTGCTATCAGCAATGACATTTAGCTGTTTCATGGTATTGACAAGACATATGCTGTAAGCAAAGCTTTGTCAATGTTAGTAACTCTGTGTCCCATCACTATATAACCTAATCCCTGCATTTAAAACAAAAAACACATTGTGGAACCATTTTTGCAGACACATGGTAAAATGTGAGTGATGCTGACAAAGTATGTATTTGTAAAATGGGTCATTGTAAGTATTATGGCATTAAGGTGACATTACATCCAACTGGTTGCACAGAGAAAACTAACCATAACATATTACTCTTCAGTCTTAACAGGCTTACCCTTTGTAGTGTTATGAAGGATAATAGTCATGTTTAGCTTAAACTATATGCATGACAATTTTATTAGCTTTTTCTTTTGAAGACACAGTCGTTGGTCTGTGGTGGCCATGTTTCTTGGTGGACTGTTCCTTTCAACTTTGTAAAGCTCTATTCAAATAGATACTGTGTAAAAAGTGTAGTGAGCACATCTTTAATGGTCTGCAAGGATATGTGGTTTGGCTGCTTTTCACAAAATCAAAAATAACAAAAAGTCCATGATGGCCTACTTTATGGGTTCTTGAGGCAAATATTTTCCGCATGGGGGCAGGGATCTGTCCAGCAATTTCCACGTCTTAACATGACACAGGACGCGGGGAGTGTTCTTTCAAAGTTTGTGTGATTTGATGGGCTGGTATAGCGCCCCCTTTGGGTCAACTGGTTTTTCACTTTATGGCAGAGTGTGGCACGTGGTTGTTTATGCTCATGCAAAGTTACATCTGTCTATGTATTTGTCCTTGATATTGACAAACATTTCTAAAGTTTTGGACATTCCCCCGGTGGCTGCCACCGGTATTACCACTTTCCAACTAACACTTAAAATCCAACTCCTCCTACATCGTTTAACCAATCTTGATGCAAACCGGTAAGCAGCATCTGTAGACATAGACCTTTGAGGCCTTAATTTGAAAAGTCTGTATCTGAAACAAGATGGCTTCCGTAAGCCATGGAACACAGAAGATTAGTTGCGTGGTTGATACAGCGCCCCCTTTCAAACAAACATTACCATTTTCCACACGTGAAATGGCCGAGGCTTTTTATGTTGAATATGCGAAGACAAATTTCGTGGCCGTTTTGACCAAAAACAACAGCTCAGAACTCCACGTCTGAAAGATCGTCAGCGCCATGGCACTTCATGTATAAAAGCAACTAATAATATATTTGATGGGAAACAGTAAATATACATTTTTAAATTTTATTTTAAACGACGTTTTTAAACAAAGCCTCTGAAATACGGATGCAGTTCTACAAATCGCCACTACAAGCGTTTTGAGAGACGAACCATAAGTAGGCTAGTACGAGACAGATGAAATTACAGCTGGTTAACGAGAGTTAGTGTTACTATAAAACGATTTACAATGTTTATGTACGTATTTGTCAACTTTAGTAGTTATGAAATGATATAGAAGTTGATGCAAGTAATTCTTTTGCTGCTAACTGCGTTTAGAATTCTCCATTAGTTACATTACGGTCCAAATGTTTGGCCAGGCTACTATTTGTACCCAGGACAAATCAAACCGCTACAATATAGTCAGAACCGTATTGTTCAGCTGCTGTGAAGAAAATTGTTCTGCGAATCTTTTTTAAACTGTTTGATGCGACAGTTTCGGTGCTACTAAAAATGATGCAGTGCGAATATAAATATGTATCCGTGCGAGTGGGTTGCGCTGGTATCCATTCATATAAACAGAACACTGCGAGCATACAAGAAGACATAGTATTCAGACATCAACCAAAATGATGAAAATGTTGTTACAAGTTAACGTAATGCACTGCTCCGCTTCTATTGACGAGAAAGTGGTTGTTGATGGGCCGGAGAGCCCATATCTATGCGGAAGGTAACGTCACCAAAAAGCCATTTGACCAGCCTTTTAACCAGTCGCCGACTCGTCGTTAAATTCATAAGTTAGCCAACTAAAGTTTGCCGTGACTACAAGCTTCAAGATATGAATATATTTGAGATATACATCGTTGAAATTGTTCAGGCCTGCTTTATGTAACTTATAGTTAAGATTAGCCTACAACACAGCAGAGAGCACCGGAGTAGAGTGCATCGTAGAGGTAAGCAGCAGGGGAGTCACTTTTACAGAAACATTTCACCACATTGTTGACATATAAATAAATACAGTACTTGAATGAATACGTTGATAATCATGTAGCTAGCTTTTTTATGTTGAAATGTCCTTGCAGTTGCCTAGCTCATAGTTTCTTATGCTTTAATAGTTCTTATTGTTTTAGGTTGACATGTTGTGGCCTATAACACCAGCCCCCCAACCCCCTCCCAAAAAAGGACATTGGGATTTTTAAAATTTCATATTGGCTCTGCAAATGTTTACGGTAGCCTATATTAAAATTCCTACAAAAAAGGCAATGGAGAGATAAAGAGCTGAAGGCGCACCAAAAAAGTAAATTGGGATTTTTTTTTTTTACTGATAAAACATGTTTAACTGCCCACCTGTGTGTGCTACTAAATATTTATCTGTGCTACTGAAATCTTTAGCTTGCTAGCACTGGTGCTACCAGCTAAAAAAGTAAGTGTACAGCCCTGGGTAAAACAAACGTCATTCTCCACGATGGCTTGCTTGCAAGTTTGTTTTGGTATAGGTTTCAGTCGCATTGATTGAAATCCATAAAGCCATAGATATTTTCATTGTATGGTTAGGTCAGTCAGGCTACTATTATATAGGCTTATAACACATTCAATTTAAACTTTAGATATGTTGATTGATTGTGAACGTAAGTGGTGTACACATTGATAACGTTAGCTTTGCCATGCAAGTCAATAGTTGTTGCATTCTTCACTGCAGTGGGTTCATTTTAAGTGTCAAGGCAATTAAGCCTACAGTGTTTCCCCTAGGATGGAGTTGTAACAGCGGAGGTGAGGCATGCGGCCTAAAAACGTGCATATCTATGATTACTGCTTGTCAACTTTTAATTATAATGTTATATTCATTAATTATGCTATATTTGACAAATGCTTTATTATTGTTGTCACATTATAACCAGTAACTGAAAAAAATACCGGGAGGTTTCTGTACGTTTGCCGGTGTCTTTCAATGTAGTTGACTGACCCCCGACAGGGGCCGATACTGGCCTTCAGTACTCTGATCGGGTATCGGAAAACACCACCTTAGCAACTACCGATACAAATGTATATTGGTCTAGAGTCTTTGCTGTGATAATGACTAAGTAGAATTAATTCACCAAGCAGTGATAACCGGATGACAGACATCTTTCTCTTTTGCTTTAGGGGCCAAGAAGAGTTGTTTTCTCCTGTAGTGCGGGACACAGAAGTGACCCGAGCTGCCCGCCGGAAGAGCTCTAGGAAAGTTGCCTGTATCCTTTTCTCCTAACAGGGTCTTCAACTCCAGCTCCCCAACATGTGGGATTCAAACAGACAGGTAGACATACAGTTGACGTCTATAAACGCTGTAAAGTAATTGCATCATATCATATGCTCATGTGGTTTCCCCATTATTTGGTAGTAAACTGCAATCAAGGTTGCAGTGGGGTTGAAAGGAAGCCCAGTCCTATCTAATACAATTTGTTCTTTGCCTTTAACATTTCAAACTAGGGATTTTAACAGTTACATGAGTACACAAATTTTAAGTCAACACGTTTACAAATCTCTTATTCTTTGTTCACCAAAATAATAAAAAATTATCGCAAGCAGTAGCCAAAAAAAGTTACCTGAAATGGGGAAATATTCCTGCTTCAATTTTTTCAATAGAGCAAGCTATTTATTAAGTGTCCTGGAAAGTAGTGGATGAAAGATGGCGGGAATGCTAGAACACATGCAGTGAAGCGTTTCTTTGACAAAAGAAATAGCAACATTTTATGAAGTTATAGTACTACAGTACAAGGTCCATGCTCACACAGATAGAACACTAGAGGCGACAACGCGTCATCAATTGTGGGCAAAATTTCCCGACATCTTACCTGGGTATAGTCTTGCCACGGAATGAATGAAGGTCTATGGACAGCAGCTATGGTTTTTTGCATATACAGTACCAAATTGCTCGTAAGAATGTGCGCGACTAGTCGACTAGTCGGTTAAACGTTGCTGCTATGGCTAGTCGGCACCAGAAATACTAGTCGGTTAAACGTATCATTATATTTATGTACTCATTTAAATTACATATTGACATAACTTGCCCTGTGATAGACTGGCGACCTGTCCAGGGTGTACCCCGCCTCTCGCCCTGTGTCAGCTGGGATAGGCTCCAGCCCCCCCGTGACCCTGCATAGGATAAGCGGTATAGCTAATGGATGGATGGATGGATGGATTGACATAACTTGCACTGAAACGTGTCTTCCTTGTCAAATGTTGCAATTTCAAAAACGAACATTAGTTAGTAACGTTAACAGTGCTGGACAAAAAAACAAAGAGGGAAAAAACTAAACACAGTGAACTGTACGGCCCGCAAGTTAAACCAGCAAGGCGGAAAGTGGGACAAATAATGACGTCACGTAAAACCAGCGTAGTTTGGCAGTGCTCTGATCCTCTACATAATTGGAATGGGGGAATAAGGTTGTATTGTGGGCTGTGTCAGAATTAACTGGTAAGTATTGTCACTAGATCGGAGCAATGTGTAACCACATTCAGCATGTGGACGTTAACCTGCAAATAAAGAAGGCTGCTAGTTCTAGCCAAACGGCACAGAAATCATAACATCCCAGATAACAATCAAACATTGAAACTACATTGAATAAATGTCGGGCCAAGCGTTGATTACAAGTTGATCTCTGACACTGATTCCGCATCGGTTTGCTCATCGAATTAACGTTGTATCAATGCATTGAAATGACATTGATTCAATGTTAGTCAAGACAAAGGAAATCAACGTATTGGATGGACATTTTTATTTATTTATAAATGGGTAAGCAATAAATTACGTGGACACTAAATTGAACGATATAGGCCTAAAACATCTCAATCGTTATTTCTATATTATGTAGATGCCTACTTAATTTGTATTACATTTCTAAAATACTTAATCTAAACATAACACCATCTAATAAATAAATTCAACAATGATAGTGTATGAAATCAAAAAGTTTATTATTTTGCAGGGAGATGGCGTCCAGTTCCTCCTTCCCTATCCGGAGCGTAGCGAAGCCATTTTTTTACGACATCAGCAAATTCTGCCTTTGTGGCCTCCCTACCCTGTGGGGTCTTTCTAAGTGCACCTATAAACACACAGCAAAAAAAATTAAAAAGCATTGATGCATTGTCAGTATTAATTGATCAAAAACATTGTGATATTTTATTTCAATGGGGTCCTCCATCTTCAGTTAGGCTACTTGTTAATTAGACACACTTTCCCATAACTGTACATAGACCCCTCAACAAAAGCATATTACTGAAAATATATTATAAAAACAGATTCTTTAAACCTTAATATTTTTCTTATGACTTAATAAACATGATGCCCTTTAATTTTAAGATTGTCAACTGTTCTTTCCCCCCCTTCCAGCCCAGTTGGAAAGGCAGGCTAGTTTGTTGCTGAAAACGGCACACAACATTTGCCTTATGGTGTCCTCCATTTTTATTCCTTCAAGTAGGGACAGTTGATTGGCCTAAACACATAAAAACAATATGACAGCCAAAGATAGGTTACACACAATAAAGGTCTAATTTCTTGTCAAGTAGATTTCCTGTAGAGTAAGAAAACAAAAGAAGTGTTAATTAACCAGAAAGGAGTTCTTGATGTATCATATTAATTGATTAAATTGAAAACACTGAGCAGTTACCAAGGGCTCACGTGTATGCACACATACATGAAAGACAGATAGATAGACAGACAGATAAGAGAAAGCAAATATTTATTTTTCTTGGATTCCCGTTGACCTGCATTTGGAGAAAAAAAAACAGATCAATTTTAATGATCAATTAAAATGGATAGGTCTTAACAGTGTTGTTATGACAACTGTGAAAATAAAAAAGTGTAAGAGCAAAATGCTGGCTGTCTTTACCAATTTTGTCCCTTCCATGTCCTCCTCCTCCAGCAATCTCTCCAATCTATGCAGCTCCTCCATGGTGCCCAAAGGTATGGAGGGAGTCATTGCCTCCTCAGTTATGTGGGACACATTCTTGTTCACCAGCCGATTAATGAGTGCTCCTGTTTAATCTCAAGCAGTGATCTTATGATGTGCCTTTGAACGGGGCACATTTCTGTAATTTGCGTAAGAAATACTTGAAAAGGTTGACACACAATAAGACAGTACAAATATGAAATATCAACATAGACATTAGTTAACAGTGGAATAAACCGTGAATCGCAAAGTGAATTCTTTTTTACATTAGTGCAGCAACACTGACAATACATACCAGAACCATCAGAAGGATTCTGGTCCTGAAAGTCAGGTGAATTCTCAAAAGTGTTTACTGAAAAATAATTTGAAGACAAAACAAAGTATTATTGATCGGTCCTTTCTGGGTCAGTGTGGATATAGATTAGAAACAGATGTTAGGCAGCCTCCACACCTAGGACTAGAACCATAACGATAACTAGAACGATTTATAGTTTCACTAGCGTCCACATTCCACAACGGTATTATTGAGCAATAGCGAGTGACGTCACGCGAAGCTTTTATTTCACACAATGTTAGTTGACATTGACTAAGTTGTACGAAACATATTTTAATCACCTGCTACTTTTATATTAAGTAAAAAGCCCCGTAATGCTGTTTGATCATAGTTCCAATGTAGAACGCGTTTTTAATTGGTTGTCAACAGTTTATCGTTCAAGGGACATGGAAAACTTATCGTAATGGTTATCGTCCTAGGTGTAGACATTAACAGATGTAATAATAAGAACAGATATTTACTCACCAGTAAGATGATCTTCGTAGTAATGTGGGTTCTGGGGGCCATGGGATGGGATGAAACCATTGAAGGCCATTCCTGAAACATACAAAAGTACTGTACAAAAGCTTTAGGCAGGTGTGAAGTCTTTAAGTTAGAAGAAAAAAAAAGAATATATATAAACGTTAATTGTTGGTATTTTATGAATTGATAAAAAATACAAAGTGAGGGAGAAGCAAATCTGTTATAAATCAACATTTGATGTGACCACCCTTCGCCTTCAAAACAGCATCCCATGCCTAAAACGTGTGCACAGTACTGGTATATAGATATGATTATTACTTTCATCCTCACTATGACATTCCTTCCTACCAATAGGGGGATTGTTGCAGTGCGGGTTCTGGTGGCCAAGGGAAGGGGTGAAACCTAAAGCAAAAAGACACATTTAATATCTTAAGTATTTTATCACAATCAAGGTTTTATTTTTTGAAATACAAAGTATGTTAAAGAACTCTATAGTCATATCCATGTGTAAACAACCATACAAATGTTTACTTACCAATAGGACGAGCATTTGGATGCTGATGTTTGGGGCTATGTGAATGGGTATTGAATTACTTTTCTGAAACAAACAAGCTACCACAAACACACATCATTGACTTGAACGTCTGCACATGTTTTGTTTTTTTTACAGCAACAGAATAAGGAGGAAAGCTTACGAATATGGTGTACAGGTGGATAACAGTTTTCAGGGATGATGGGTGGAGCAAAACCATCGAAGTTGTTTACTAAAATCGAACACACACAGCAACTGATGTCACGTGACACGCAAGCGCTTGTCACACCAGAGTCTAAAAGCCATTGATTGTAGTTTTTATGAACCAGGATAAGTGAATACTTCTTACCAATAGAAAGACCAATATTTTTTTTCCTAGATGCCAGTGCAGAGGCACAATGAGAAATCGCAGTGTCCAAAGATATTGGCTCTGCAAGATCACTGGGTGACTGATTATAGTCATTCATGTAAGGGGAAAGGATATCGGCAGTAAATTCTGCAACACAGAAAACAAAACAATAGGAATATCTCAATTATTACATTATTTCCTTCTGGGCATAGGCGACCATTACACCAAGTTCAAAATACAACTTAAGCAGTTTAGGGGGTGCTGGCAGACGTGCCTTCTTCCTGACTTGCTCGGTGTCAGACAGCTCATTGGATGCATACAATGCCAGGCGCTTCGTGGGTCTAATGAAGGTAGAACAATACATATTACAATAATAATAGCAAAATTACCTAAATAACATTCATATTTAACACAATCCCCACATTCTTTTTCTTTTGCGATCCTCCTCGTCTGATGTAAGGTCAGGTATGGGCCCCTGGCGTAACCTTTTTTAGGACAGAGTATGCCTTCTCGAGTGTGTCTAAAAATGATAAGCATACAAACATAGCATATATGTTCATTATACTATTACTTTTATTATACAGTATGAATAGTTGTAATGAACCTTTCAATTTGATTTTAAATTAAATTCCCTCACTCACCATAAGTCTTTTTAAAAATGTAATTGGTGCATATTTTTCCCAATCCACTCCTACGGGTTCTCTCCTCCTAATGGCCACCTTGGCTCTGGCATTGTTGCATTTTGGCCAAAAACAAATTATTTTCCACCCAATGTTGAGGAACAACCTCAGTGGCCAGGTCGGGGAATTCGACCACACACCATTGGCCCTGCATCATTTTATCAGCCATACCTGGATTGTAAATAATGCTACAGTTAAAAAAAAAAAAAAAAAGCTATACAAAACTTATTTTGTAACTTTACTTTATTTACAAGGATTGAAAGATATTAAAATCGCTGACAAAAGAAAAGAAAAATTGGATTTTGGAAATTGAGATCTTAAAATACACAAGTGCCGAAATGGCCATCAAAGATATTCCAAAGGATGATGCCCAGCTCTGTAATTTGGAATTTAAACTTTCACTCATCATATCTGAATCTGGGCCATCCGAATCTGGGCTATCATCAGTGTCACTTGACTCTTCTGAAACATTGAAAAACAAATCTTCTTCAAGAATGCTCGAGTAATCAATAGAAATATTTTTTGGATCATCATAAGAATAATCACCATGATCATCATCATGGGGATGATGATCAGTGTTTACTTCCGAATGTATTTGTTGAAAAGCAACTTTTGCTCGAATATTTTGAAGAAAAATGTATTTGGGCAGACGTATTGGTGCATAATTCCGATTGAATATCATGCTCTATTTCGTGGAGACTACTTAACACCTTTCTCCTTTTGGTCCAATATGATGCTGCCATCATAAAAACAATAAAGTGATGCAGGGATTGAGGCTATAAAAAAATTAAAGAAAGGCTGGTTTACCTTTACAGTGATAACAGTCCATCCATGATCACAGGAACACAGATGACATGGAAAAGACAACAAAGAGTCATGGTCAAATATATAGTTTTATCTTTTTAATAATGTGTTATGCCTTTTTTAGTTTCCTGAGAATTAGGCATTAAAAGTAGGAGGGACGTTTACTGAAGTCTCATGACACACAGGGCAACTAAACGTTTAAAACTGTCATTAAAAATGTCTGAGTATAGGAAAAATTTGCTAAATGAATAATGTTATGATTAGGCTACGTTATAAAACAAAAATCATCATGTTAGTATTTTAACGGGGGCACGCAAGCAATTGACATTCCGAAACTAAAGAAATTAGCTCTCCTAACATTAAGTTCAACTGTCAAGCTAACGTTAAAGACTAGCAAGCTAAATTACGTTTTCGCTACATTGTTTTCTGTAACGTTACTGTGAAACACATCAGCTTCAGTCAGCAAATCAGTCACAATCTCTCAACCAAAATACACTTTGAACTTTATATTTATATGGCAGAATAAAATGATCTACTTACCAAATTTCGGAAAAATAATTACTCGGTCTAGTAGTTGTCCAGTTGTAAACTTTTACAGTTGAAAGTTTTAGAAATAAATCCGTTATTTTAAATTACAGTTGGAATTCCAAACAGAATTATTCACGCGACACAGATAGGTTGAAAACCCGATGTCAAGTACGCACCGATTAGATACATCGTTCTACAACGTTGAAACAATGTATCTACCTCGACCTAACACATTGGTCAACAGTTTCATTGAAATCCTATGTTGAATCAACCATTGAAAATACATCGCCGATCGATATTGATGTATATAACCCAATTTCAACGTCTATTCAATGTTTGATTGTTATCTGGGATTGTTTACCGCCCCAACCCACAGACGCTATGATTACGCTAGCCTAACTCTACTCATTCAATATTGACCGCCACGGAATGGAATATGCTGCTGATCTATATAAAAATGTATTCACATTTCAAACGTCAGATTTTATTTTCCACCCAAGCAATGTCTTTGGTGTATGGTTGTTTTCGACACAGTATCAAAACAACGTAGCGCTGTCTTTCAGCTTGTCACATGATCTTTTCGTCCACTCCCTCGAGCTAGGTAAGATTGAGCGTTCAAAAAAGGCTACAGATGGGAACGTCTAAATTTTAACTTCCGTTTAAACGTCAGGGAAATTAGTCGCTAGGAACATCCCTAATTGTTCATCACAAAGGACAAAATTAATGAATGATGGGATCGTCTTTCGTGCGTTAGTATTGAGTAGATTACAAGATCCATTTAGCAATCAAAACTAAAACTTTGACAATATTGATGGTTTTATGTTGCAACGCTAGCTAGTTGGCTAGCAAACGCTAGATGATTAGCCCAACTGACAGAGGCGTTCTATTACGTTACAAGTCAACATCAATGTTACTGTCCTTAAGACAACTGAGTGATTTAGTTAACTTAACGTTGTTGCTATTATTAATAAATGTGCACATTATGTAAACATCACTTTACTGAAAATAACTCGACTGAATGTTATCATATTTACATATTGCAACCAGCATTTCACCATGTGAGTCGTTGGCATTAGTATGAGTTGTTCAAGAACAATGCTGTTCCAGACAGTCTGCTGTTATACTCAATGTCAATAGTAGCTACAATATGAAAAAAGAAATAAAGCAATGTTAGTTCTGTTATTTTGTTTCGCTGTTGTCTACTGTTGCTTGCTCTGTTGCTCACATCCTCCGCATGGCCCGCACAGGTCAGGCTTACTTTGTCATGCAATATTGGAGTTTAAAACTATAAACGTTTATTTTTTAAATACATGTTTTGAAATGTATGTAGTTATTTATAATTTTTGAAGTAGCCTACACTATAGATGAAATAGAGTTATCCCAGGTAAAAAAAGTTATACTTTAAATAAATTCACCAGAAAAAAATATGCCAGATCGACAAAGCCGTTTTTCTCTTAAACAAAGGGGTTTTCTAAAGGTTCACATTCGAACACTGAACTTGAAACTGTTTATTTCGCTTTATTTATTATTTTCGGTGGATATCCAACCTTCAAGTCAACAAGCCTATGGGCTACATTTGTTAATATAACTGTAGAACATGATGGTTGCACTTACAATATTTATTGGCTGGAGCAGTCAATTTTTAGCGGGAGGGGGCTTTTAACAGAAACAGAATTCAAGATGGCGGCTGTGGCCGATCACTGTGGAGGAACCTTGGTCCAACCTCATTGTTACATTTCCTCCGCAGCAGGGCCTAGATCTCGCTGACCTCGGTATTAGGGAATCTGTCTCTCAGAAAACAAAAAGGAAGCATAGGATTTAAGATTTGGTAAGATAGACAATATATTACATTGAAATCCACTCTAAATTATGACATAATGCATATTATCTGTATCTGTTATTGCATTCACTTTCTCTGGGTCAAGCCTGTCTTTGGCCTCTCCTTTATGCCACTTCTCAGAAGGGATGGGCACGATTATTCGAATATTCGATTATTCAAATTCATGTGGGTATTCGAATATAGCTGGAGTTATTTATTTATATTTTTGCCTAAAGTTAATTTAAATAATATTCATTAGCGATATTGATTACATACTGTTTATAATGTGTTCACCAATACCATTGAAATATGTAAAAAGTAGAAATAAAAAGCACAAGTTCAGTGCATTATATACATTTTCCCTGCTTTCCACACAAGTAGTTGAAACTTGCAGGCAGCGCCAACTGAAGGCACGAGAGCGCTCTATGCTAGTGCGCTGGATCACCGATAGAAAAACATGCGCTTCATAGCGCCGAATAAGAAATGTTCAGAAATTGGAAAAGGAATATGTTTATTTAGCAAAGCCAGATCATGGAAGCCCTTCAGGCTACATTACAAGTGTGCTATAGCCAAAAAAAAAAAGATTTTTTTTTTATTTCGGTTAATTGCTTCTGCTGATTCTTTGATAGAGGCGTTTAGAGACTGCAGAGTTGCCTGGACTAGCAGTAAACGTTCATGTTCAACATATGTTGTAATTGTCGTGAAAATTATCGTTAGAAGTAGTCCTAGAGCCCTAATGTCATTAAAGTTATATGCAATTTGTAATTGTAATAACATGCCAATTTTCACCAAAAATCAGACCAATGGCAAGTTACGCCTATAGTATAGGCCTATATTTCATTTATAATAATGACGACGATCTTGTATTTTTAGCTGTTTTAATTCCATAAGACTTTTGCAAGTAGCCGATCTGCTCATTTCTGCAATCTGCTCTGCAAACCTAAACAAGACAATAACCCATCTGACTAATAAATAGGTTTTCTTGATGCACTGATTTTTCATGCACGCATTTATGGTCACAAATTCTGGACAAGCCACTCAACGCAATCTTTAAAGAAACCAACACTTCGGTGGACATAGCAAATACAGGAAAACAAAAGATGAAAGGAAAGGTCCAGATTTTCTCACGGCAATTGATATGATACCTCGAACTCCTATCATGCATAGTTCTTCATTAGCAGAAGTATTTAAAATATGAACAGTTTTTCACATGCGCTAGTATCATTAAAATATTCTTAATTGCCTTGATACTTAAAAATTACTCCGCTATAGTCAAGAATGCAACAACTAGGTTGCCTTTTAGCTTGATACAGATAACGTTACCGTAATGTAGTAGTAGCCAAACTGACTGACTGACCTTTTTTTGCCTTGGAAACACGTGTACTTTTTTTTTTTTTGCTGAATATTTTCAAGAGGCCTTGGTCTAGTCAGAGTTGAAAGGCCACGATGGAACTTTACATGAATCGCTACTTACGTTTTGATTAAAGTACATGACACGTATTTTAAATTATATATTTTTTTACTGATTGGTTAGTCCCCTTAAGGTCATGTCCGGACAGGGGTTTACTTCAAAATGATTAAAAGTTTTACCGTCAAAAATCATGGGAACAGCGAGGCAATTTAATTTGAAGACGAGGAGTGCTGGACTTTTTTGTGCCCGTTTGAGGAAGAAAATGCAGCATTACGACCAAGCCCAGCGTTGACCACCACGCAGAGGCGTTTTGAAATGACAAAATTATGTTATTAACAATGGAAATGTAAAGCTGAAATTATGAGTGATTTAAGAATATTTTCTTAAACCAGTCCATCAATCATTTGATATTAAATAAACCTATATTTATTTTATTAAACTACTCAAAGTTGAGGATTTTTATATAACAACAAAACTTACGTTCTTTGGAAGCTAACTGGGAATTAGGACGAGCTCTATAGATATAAACACTTATTTTGTGAAACTAATTATTACTCTGGAATGACTTAAAAGACTCAGATCAACAAAAAGTTAAATTTGTGTTGATTTAAACAGTTTCAAAATGGTACACAGCGCTATTTTCTTCACCGCTGCGTGAATGTGCTGCCGTTCTGACTACGTTGTAGACGTTCGGTTTGCCCAGGCTACTTATATATTTTACTTATTGCGCACACACATTAGGCTCCTTGGTCTAGTTTCAAGCCGTCTAGCATTAACGTTTGTTAAGCCTGGTTTATAATTTCGTGTGAGCGCAGTAGTGAATGTAAACGTTCATTTGGCACTTAAGTTTGCACAGTAGTTTGCCTACATACTTCAAAGTTTAGCGGGCCCACTAGGTGGCAGTATCTCATTCAGTAATCCAGAATGTACAAAAAAACGTAGAAGAAGCACAGACACAAACTCCCGTTCATGTCCCGCCAAAGCATAAACAAAGAGACTAAAGGTTGCTCACAGCTTTTCATATTTTCTTATATCAAATCAAGTTTATTTATCGAACACGTTTAAAACAAACAGAGCAGACCAAAGTGCTGTACAATATATTCACATAGTTTATCAAACAATACAGAAAACAGTTGTAACATATAGGCTATATACATATAGCTTATATACATAGGCTATAGGCTATACTATATACAAGTGCATACAAAACCACTAATAAATCCGCCTATCTGCTCCAGTTCATTGTGTCATCTGCGTTTTAATTTGTTTGGATACAGTCAAATATTACCGAATATCTACCTACTTCCTTCCCTGCTCAACCAATCAGCGACTGTCTGACGCACTGAGAAGACGCTTTGCGCAACACACTGTTAGGATTTGAGAGGACGGGCCTCGGTGAGCTATGCTTTCCCAGAAACCCCTTCTCTGCGAAGCTACGCAGAGACGTTTACGTGCTACTCCTCAGAAGTATAAACCAGGCTTTAGTAGGGGATAGTCCACTAACCTGCTTTAATGTTGTTGAACTGTTGGTGCGGTGTTTTGTTATTACTGAGATAAAATGTGGCTTTTGCCAGACTTTGCTGAGCGTCTGTGGAAGCAACAAATTTAAGCAGTCATGACAAAAGACATATTTGACCTTCGAGTTGGCTTTTTTTATAAAACATTTCCAGACATCTGACGGAATTTTCAAAAAATAACGACCAAGCTAGCGCAGCGTTTCCAGGTGTGCCGTGGCACTCTGGTGTGCTGTCAGACATAATCAGGTGTGCTGTGGAATTTTGGGGAAGTCACATTTGGGAAAGATAAACTAATCTTTTGTAGTAAGTTGGATTCAGTTTTACATCTGGGATGTGCCGTGGGTTGGAAAAGGTTGCCAGACAAAGTGTTTCCCATACTGTTTTTCTGGCTATTGCAAAGGGAAAAAAGTTAGCTAAAAACACATTTAACAGTAGGCCCTCGAAGTAGCAAAGTTCTGTAATTTATTATAAACTATTTCTAGTAGTCTGTTTATTACTTCTTCTAAAGTTGCGAGAAAATAACAATCTGCGCAACAAGCACTCTTCTGAACGAGTGTTCCTTGCAGCAGGGAATTGGAACTTTGTTAAGCCATATGCCTCTGTAAAACTCGACAGTTAATAATATTGGCCAATAATGATATGTTTTCTTAGCAAGACATAAAAAAAATCTATTTGTAGGCTAATTGTAGACTATAAGAATTGCAGGAGTTTTACATCAACAAACCATTTTGTTCGCCCAATGTTTTCACGCATTTTAAAATAGCAACCAAACCAATCGGGCCAGAGAGAAACCTCAGACCAAAACCGAAACCTATCGACTCAATGGCAGTTAATATTCACTTAATATATGAAATTTGTTTCAAATCTTACATCAGCATTGTGTGTCTAATATCAATCTGCTTAATAATGCCCCAAACGGGTTATCATGCGAAACAGCCGTTACTATTCAACATACGGCAATGATAGAACGTTAAACTTCAGAAAGCAGGGAGATTATCTTTTGTTTTATTTCTTAGAATCAGATGGATGTTTTTTTGATTTGCAATTATTTTAAAATGTAGCCTACTTCAAACACCATTTATTTTTACAACTTGTGCGTGTGGTGCACGCCTGAAAAGGACACGGAAAATTTGCATTAATTGTTTCCTCATTCAGAGGTTTATCGAGAATGATTACACAAACATATCAACACACACGGCGGACATTATTTCGTTTTTGTACTTGAAGAAACATGACTACATTTCCCCAGATTCATAACTTCTAGGCCTAATCCTTACCACTAACCATAAAATTTAATAAAATGAACATAGGTTTTATTTCTTTCTCAATTTGGATAGCCACTTTGATCTGACTGGCTTGCCGCTTAGCAGTAGTGATAAAAATAGAGCACTATCCGATTTATTTAATTTTTTTTGCTTCCGATTCCGCAAGTGCTGGCAGTGCGTAGGCGCCATGCAAAGCGGCATTTTATAGTTTTTTTTTCAATGATCTGCAATGGCAGTTTGCGCTTCCCAAAAGCATATGCATGAATCCAGCATGAGAAATATTCTACGAGGTGTGGCGTGTGAGCGTGTGAAGACGGACATTTTATGCGAGTCTCACGCATTAATTGGCGGCTCTGGAGTAGAATCACAAATGGCGGTTAACCACCTAACTGCTGGGGAGCGCTGTCCAATTATCGCGGTGAGAAAAAATCTGAACCGCCCCAGCCCTACTGGGAGGCATTAAAATATGGTAAAATATAAATATTACCAAACTATTCCTTAATCCAAATGAGACTACTGCATAACTAACTGTTGAAGTAGGTTACACAAAATAAATAAGTATAAAAAGATGAGTTAGTCGTCCAGGTAGTGACTCCATAGTTGTGACAGCTCCACTGGGCATACTCTCACTTTCTTTGCTTTGCTAGAAATTGAGATACAATATATTTTGGGCCTGTGTAATACTAATCAGTTTGATAAAGCATCTTCGTTTCTTTAATGAAATGAGTAATGTATGCACTTCCAAACCTTAAAATGCCTATTTAAAATAAATTATTCTAAGTCGTTGAGCAGTTCCTTTTCTACAAGCTGACCATAGTAATAGTGAGCGGAGCTAAGATCAAGACTAGAAGTTTGTTACGTTCCTGACCGCATCCCCAGTCCCGTCTCCCCAAGATGATTCCACCACAGGATACTCCGCTACACCTGCAAGCTCACTTCTACGGCCCAATCCAATCTCCCTCTACAGACACAGTGGTAAGACAAATAAATACATATTCTCTTTGTCTTTGTAGCTCTTCATCCTGATCATGTTTTCTCTGGTCTCAGTGACTCCTAAGAGTTCCCAGCGGAACCCTGATATGTCCACTATCTTGGTAACAGGGGCAAGAATGCCTCGCTTCCTACACACGCCCTGCTCTGTTTTGGGAAATACAAGCTTGGTGAGACACCCCTTTAAAATAACATTTTAATGGCATGGTGAATGTAAGTGAAAGCTCCTAAACCTTGCTTTGTGTGTCTGGGTGTGTTTCTGTAGAACTTGAACGACAGTGATTGGACCAACAGCCTGTACCCGTCTCCTCTTTCGGGATTGGGTGATACCAGCTTCTCTGACTTAATCAACCTGAGCTCTGCCGTGTTAAAGGAGGAGGACCCTGGAGAAGCTGGTAAAAAGAGATACTAATTCACTGATCTGTAATACAAGAAAACTGTTTCATACACTTTAATTTGGAATACCTACACAAGTTTGCTTAGACGGAATGAGTCAGTTGGAAAATACACTGCTCAAAAAAATTAAGGGAACACTCAATCGTCACAGTATAACACCCAGTCAATTCAACTTCTGGGATATAGGCCTGTCCAGTTAGGAAGCATAAGTGATTGTGAATCGAATTCACCTCTTTTGGTGCAAATGAAAGCTACAACAGGTGGACAGGAGAGGCAACAGCAAGACAACCCCCAAAAAGGGAATGGTTTTGTACATCATGGCCACGGACCATTTCTCTCTCCTGATCCTTCCTGACTGATTTTACTCAGGTTTTGCATTTTGCTAGTGCTCTTTTCACTCCTGGTAGCATGAGGCGGTACCTGCAGCCAATTCAGGTTGCACAGGTAGTCAGCTCCTCCAGGATGGCACATCCATATGTACCGTCGCAAGAAGGTTTGCCGTGTCTCCCAGCACAGTTTCCAGAGTGTGGAGGAGATACCAGGAAGACGGGCCATTACACGACGAAAGCTGGGCAGGCCCGTAGAAGGGCAACAACCCAGCTGCAGGACGGGTATCTACTCCGTTGTGCGAGGAGGAACAGGAGGATCACTGCCAGAGCCCTACAAAATTACCTCCCAGCGGGCTACTCATATGCATGTTTGTGACCAAACTGTCTGAAACAGACTCCATGAGGGAGGCATGAGGACCCAACTTCCTCTAGTTGGGCCTGTGCTCACAGCCCAGTACCGTGCAGCTCGATTGGCATTTGCCAGAGAACACCGGAATTGGCAATTTCGCCATTGGCGCCCCATTCTCTTCACAGATGAGAGCAGATTCGCACTGAGCAGATGTGACAGACGTGAAAGAGTCTGGAGACGCTGTGGCGAACGTTATGCTGTAACATCATCTTGCATGACCAGTTTTTAGTTTTTAGCGCTTTTTCTTAGGACTCAAAAGTGCCTTACAAATTGGTCGCCAATTAGGTGCACACAACGAACGGACAGACAGCTATCACACACACAACAGTCAGTCTGGGTGATACCACCAGACTTGCTCACCCAACATATTGCAACAGACTTTTTGCACACACAGACATGCAGACTAACTGACTCCAGTTCTATTGGCAATGCTTTAGTCGGGGCGATAGGAGTCTTCATCATCATCGTCATCCGCTTTGTCCGGGGTCGGGTCGCGGAGGTAGCAGTTCCAGCAGGGCATTCCAAACTTCCCTTTCCCGGGCCACATTAACCAGCTCTGACTGGGGGATTTCAAGGCGTTCCCAGGCCAGCGTGGAGATATAATCCCTCCACCTGGTCCTAGGTCTGCCCCGCGGCCTCCGCCCAGCTGGACGTGCCTGGAACACGATCAGACGCCTTCTCCAACTTGAACTCCTTCACTTGGGGTAAAGACTCATTCCCTACTTGGAGTAGACAATCCATCAGTTTCCTGCTGAGAACCATGGCCTCAGATTTGGAGGTGCTGATCCTCATCCCAGCTGCTTCACACTTGGCTGCGAACCGATCCAATGAGTGCTGCAGGTCGCAGACCGATGATGCCATCAGGACCACATCATCTGCGAAAAGCAGTGATGCAATCCTCTGCCCACCAACCTGCAGCCCCCCTCCCCCGCGGCTACGCCGTGAGATCCTGTCCATGAATACCACAAACGGGATAGGTGACAAAGCGCAGCCTTGGAGGAGGCCAACCCTCACCGGAAATGAGTCCGACTTACTGCCGAGGACCCGGACACAGCTCTCGCTTTGGGAGTACAAAGATTGGATGGCCCTGAGTAGAGACCCCCTCACCCCATACTCTCGCAGCACCTCCCACAGTATCTCCCGGGGAACCCGATCATACGCCTTCTCCAAATCCACAAAACACATCTAGACCGGATTGGCATACTCCCAGGCCCCCTCAAAGATCCTCGCGAGGGTAAACAGCTGGTCCGTTGTTCCGCGACCAGGCCGGAAACCGCACTGTTCCTCCTCAATCCGAGGTTCGACTATCGGTCGAACCCTCCTTTCCAGCACCCTGGAGTATACTTTCCCGGGGGGGCTGAGTAATGTGATGCCTCTATAGTTGGCACACACTCTCCGGTCCCCCTTTTTGAACAGGGGAACCACCACCCCGGTCTGCCACTCCTTAGGTACTGTCCCCGACTTCCACGCAATGTTGATAAGACGTGTCATCCATGACAGTCACTTAACACCCAGAGCCTTCAGCATTTCTGGGCGGATCTCATCAACCCCTGGGGCTTTGCCACTGTGGAGTTGTTTGACTACCTCAGTGACCTCCGCCAGGGAGATTGATGCTGATCCCCCATCATCCTCCAGCTCTGTCTGTACTATAGAGGGTGGGTTTGTCAGGTTCAGGAGTTCCTTAAAGTGTTCCTTCCACCTCCCAATCACCTTTTCAGTTGAGGTCAACAGCGTCCCACCCTTACTGTATACAGCTTGGATGGTTCCCTGCTTTCCCCTCCTGAGGTGTCGGATGGTCTTCCAGAACCGCTTTGGTGCCAACCGAAAGTCCTTCTCTATGGTTTCTCCGAACTCCTCCCACACCCACTGCTTTGCCTCTGCCACGGCCGAGGCTGCAGTCCTTCGGGCCTGTCGGTACCTTGCAACTGCCTCCGGAGTCTCCCGGGATAACATATCCCGGAAGGCCTCCTTCTTCAATCGGACGGCTCCCCTGACCACCGGTGTCCACCAGGATGTTCGAGGGTTACCGCCCCTTGAGGCACCTAAGACCTTGAAACCACAGCTCTCAGACGCAGCTTTAGCAATGGAGGCTTTGAACATCGCCCACTCCGGTTCAATGCCCCCAGCCTCCAGAGGGATGCCAGAGAAGCCCCGCCGGAGGTGTGAGTTGAAGGCCTCCCGGACCGAGGACTCCTCCAGACGTTCCCAGTTCACCCGCACTACACGTTTGGGCTTACCAGGTCTGTCCAGAGGCTTCCCCCGCCACCTGACCCAACTCACCACCAGATGGTGATTAGTTGACAGCTCCGCCCCCCTCTTCACCCGAGTGTCCAAAACATATGGCCTCAGGTCCGATGATACGATAACGAAATCGATCATCGACCTTCTGCCTAGGGTGCTCTGGTACCAGGTACACTTATGAGCATCCTTATGTTCGAACATGGTGTTTGTTATGGCCATTCCATGACTAGCACAGAAGTCCAATAACAAGCCACCACTCAGGTTCAGATCAGGGAGGTCGTTCCTCCCAATCACGCCTCTCCAAGTGTCTCCATCATTGCCCACATGTGTGTTGAAGTCCCCCAGCAAGACTACAGAGTCCCCCTCAAGAGCCCCATACAAGGCTCCATCCAGCGTCTCCAAAAAGGCCGAATACTCCGAACTGCTGTTCGGTGCATAGGCACAGACAACAGTCAGAGTTTTCCCCCCCATGACCCGCAGGCGTAAGGAGGCGACCCTCACGTCCACTGGGGTGAACTCCAACATAGAGGCACTTAGCTGGGGACTTGTGAGTATCCCCACACCAGCCTTGCGCCTCACACCCTGCGGAACTCCGGAGAGTAATAGAGTCCAACTCCTATCCTGGAGTGAGGTTCCAGAGCCAAGGCTGTGCGTAGAGGTAAGCCCCACCAGATCCAGCTGGTAGCGCTCCACCTCCCGCACAAGCTCCGGCTCCTTCCCTCCCAGAGAGGTGACGTTCCACGTCCCCAAAGCCAGCCTCTGCCACCCGGGTCCGATCCGTCGAAAACCTCTGCCTTCACTGCCACCTTTCTGGCAGCGCACCCGACCCCCTTGGTTTTTCCCGCGGGTGGTGAGCCCACGGGACGGAGAAGGAAAGATGTTGGTGTTGTCCACGTTGCTTTTTCGGGCTATGCCCCGCCGGGCTCCGTGGCAAGCCCGGCCACCAGGCGCTCCCTGACGGGTCCTCCTTCTGGGCCTGGCTCCAGAAGGGGACCCCGGGATTCCTCCGGGCCGGGTATCATCCTCTCTTACAGTTCTTTCCATGAGGATTTTTGAACCACTCTTAGTCCAGCCCCTCGCCAGGGACCAATTTGCCATGGGAGACCCTACCAGGAACACAAGGTTCCAGACAACACAGCCCCCAGGTTCATAGGGACACACAAACCTCTCCACCACGATAAGGTGATGGTTCCCGGAGAGGCGATAGGAGTATTAACCCATATGTTTTGTAAATGGAAAGAAACCGGAGCACCTGGTGGACACCCACGCAAACACGGGGAGAACATGGATACTCCACACAGAAAGGCCCTTGGGTCATGTGTGGTTCAAACCAAGGACCTTCTGATTTTGAGGCAACAGTCACTGATCACTGAGCCACTGTGCTGCCCAAATGGTGATGGTCTGGGGAGGGTCGCACAAACCTCCATGTGCTAGCCAACTGTACCCTGTTAAGTACCAGGATAAAATCCTCAGATCCATTGTCAGACGTTACGCTGGTGCAGTGGGCCCTGGGTCCCTCCTGGTGCAGGACATTGCCCGGCCTCATGTGGCCAGAACGTGTAGGCAGTTCCTGGCTGACAACGGCATTAATTACATTGACTGGCCCTCACTTTCCCCAGACCTGAATATAATTGACCACCTCTGGGACGTTATGTAGCGGCGCATCCGATGCCATCAAGTAGCGCCACAGACTGTCCACGAGCTCACTGATGCCCTGGTCCAGGTCTGGGAGGAGATCCCTCAGGAGACCATCCGCCACCTCATCAGGAGCATGCCCAGGCGTTGTAGGGAGCATTGTACAGGCATATGGGGGCCACACGCTACTGAGCAACATTGAGTTGGGATGAAATTTATGCAAGTTGGATTTTCGGGGTGATTTTGAGTCCAACCCGCAATGGGTTGATGAGTTTGCTTTCCATTGACCATTCTTACGTCATTTTGTTCTCAACGAATTACACAATGTATATCAATGAAGATTTTCAACTTGAATATTTCATTCATCGAGATCCACTGTGTGATTTAAGTGTTCCCTTCATTTTTTAAGCAGTGTAGTTATTTCTGTGAAGTCAATACCAGTTTAACCAAAGGGGCTGAGCTATTCTGGCTTTTGAAACAGGACTCTGACAACAGCAACTCCGACAATATACGAGGGTAGAATGATCTGTCAATTATAAGCATTATCACATCTGTGCCACACTTAATTTATAGTTGCCAACCATGGTCTGCCGCTTTACAGTTGGCAATCTAACTGTTAGCATTTAGGTAATAATAATATTAACTAATAGCGAATATGCTATGCTAATATGGAGGATTGAACCATTAAGAATAACCATATACTTGTCCTCCAGTAATTGTTACGCCAGATACAGTAGCCAGTCAATGCTTTGTATTATGTTGTGTGTCATTTTATAAGGTAGAACTAAGAATATAAGATTTGAGGAGTAACCCGATGTCCGAAAGATAACTTGTTGCAGCCTCGTTAAATTTTTTGTAAAATGCTCAAATCAGGCGGCAGCAGCAATCGTGTGGGGATGACAAAATGGGCTGTATGGCCGATGTACATTTTTCAAACTTTGCTGACGTGAAAATGTACTTCTATGTGAACTTTCTGTTCTAAATAGTCGATCTCCAAGGGTCTGGTTGGATTTGGTACAGAAATGCAAACCTCAGATAGGCAATAAAATATATTTTCACCAGGATAGGCAGCTGAATCAGTAAATATTTATCCAATTCAGGATATTCGCATTATAGTATGATTATACTAGGGCTGTCAAACGATTAACAAATGTAATCACGATTAATTGCAAATTTTTTTATTCGTTCAAAATTGGTCATGAATGGGAAATGTCATGTTTTTGATGTTATCAACATGGAAGAGGACAATATGCTTGCTTTATACAAATGTATTTATTGAAAATAAAGCAACTACGCCATGTCACAGCCCGGCTCTTTAACTGTGACAAAAATGTGAGACCAAACGAATGTGCAGGTGTAAGATAGCGTTTTTTAATTGTAAACATAACCCTAAAGAACGTTACTAACATGGATGTCAGTAATCAGTCATGTAAGCATGTATGGCTGTGTGAAAAATGTCCATAGCAAACAAAACCGAAAACAACAGCATGCTAGGAGAGAGCCAGAGATTCTTGAGAAGACGGTCATCTGTATTTCAGAAAGCACCCTGGTCCAGGTGTGGTGCATGAAGCTGATGACCCTCTGCCCTGCTCAGGATCCTACAACAAAAATCAAGGACATAGGGACACCAAGTGGAGCGGAGGGTTATCACACACAAAACAAATATTGTTCAGAAACCCTTACAGGTACTGGATTTAGCATAAAAATATGCTCAGATCACAACATGATAAACTCAAGCCTGCAAAATTTGACATTACTTTGTCATATGAGTATGACCAAGTAAGTATCTCACACAATGTAGTGTGTCCAACATTTTTAAGCATTAACGCAAAACAATCAAGGGACCCACACAGGTCAAGCATTTACCAACATGCCCAAATCACTTCATCTTAGTGTTGCAAATTTTAAATAATTTCCATGGTCGATCAATCGCTCATGTATATGAACAATAATCGATTAATTAACAAAAAAGTGAAATATACAGCATGTTCGCTTGGTCCTCTTTTGCTTGTTTGCCGAGGCTGTGATGGTGTACTGTGATGGTGTAACTCTTGATCGATTTTAATTCTTAATGAAGACTAATCGATCGTCGATTAATCGTTAACACCCCTTATTTTCTTGATTTATTTTAAGCCCAAGAAACGATGCATCTAAAAAAACACTCACTCATTGACCACGCAAGCGTCACTCACCGAACAGGCTTAAACATTCTTTACCATAAGTGTCCAATGGGCGCGCGCTAGCATTCAACTGCATGCCGAACTAGCTTTAATATCTGCATTCTGACTTAAAACACTGTTTTCATTGTATAACAGGTACATTGGTCGGCTAACTACTTCAGTATCAAAGCTCACTCGCACTTCATAAGAAAACCAGAATGTAATTGTGTCCAAACTCACATGGTTAAATACAAAAGCTCACAAGCGAGATGTTTCGGGGCTAACCGGACTGTCTGCATTAGCTGTGTGCTTGGCTAGCAAATGGTAGGTTATTTAAGATGAGATGTTCTCCGGTAGTAACTACATTTAATCAACAGTACCTGCAAATAGCTTTGATCTTGTCAACAGACTCATTTGCCGTTTTTTTGCAGCTGAACATGCCATTCAAAAATTCCTTTTTCTTTACCCATTGCTTGCTAGTTGCCATCCAATTTGCCTTCCGTTTTACGATTGCGTTAACTGCGGCAAAGAAATTTGTGACGTTAAAAATAATTTGTCAACTTTGACAGCCCTAGTTTATACGCTAGATTGGACTATGCACATATACTGTATATACAAGGCTCCAGACTGAGACTACTATTTAAAAAAAATAAAATGCCTGTTAAAATGAGGGGGGTCGTAATTGCGCTTCATTTTGTAACTTAGGTGTTTTAATTTCTCTGATCATGAGGCCTTCATGCAATGCAAAGTTAAAAAGTTTTGAATGGTGGGCTTGCAAGGCGATGAGTTAATGTATGTGGTTGGATTTAGTTAATTGACATCCATAAAGTACGCTTAGAGGTAGTATCATGGTCCCAGCATTTCATATCTTTCCTACAGCCTCTTGCAGCCTCTTCCCAGAGTTCTTAGAGTCCTTCCTAAAACACTCTTCATCTGCTGTGTTTGACTTGCTGGACGACTACCAGGCCCTCTGTCAGAATAAGGTTTGTGATCTCTCGTGTTCCTTTTTGCCTTTGTATTTGGTTTGTTGAGCAGGTCTTGTTTTAAAGTTGTGTGTTCTTTGAAGTACCCCATATTAGTTAAGTTTTTCCTTGTCTAGGTAGAGGTGCTCCAGCGGTTAGTTCTGAGAGCTGTACCAGGGCAGCAGGGGAAGACTGAAGGCATTAAGTGGCTGTTACAGCAAGAAAATGCCACCTGGAGACTCATAACCTCTCTCTACCGGTAATATATTAATTATTTGTATTAATATTTATTTGTTTATACAAGGGATAATGATGATGATTATTATAATAAATATTATCCCTTAATGCTGAGAAGGCCTTCGACAGGGTTGAATGGGCCTATCTGTTCTCTTCGCTGCCAGAATCTCCTGAGTTTAATGACTTTACACTTCCCCTCATGCATTGGTGTGCACAAACACAGACCACTCTAAACGGTTCCCTCTTTTCCAGGGGACCCGTCATGGGTGCCATCTCTCACCGCTTCTGGACGCAATCGCTATCGAGCCACTGTATTGCTTTAAAGGCAGGGAGAAGATTTGAGGGCATTCATGCTGGGTTTCACCAACATGGTTTGAATTAATCCCGGTTTACGGTTAATCTAGGGTTAGTAAATCTAGGTTTAAACTGTTTTATAATTAGAGATGTGTTGCACATCATAATTGTAACCTTGGATAAGATAAACTGGTTTAAACAAGGTTTAAAATAGGAATAGTGTGTCCAGTGTCTGCCATTATAGATTCTGACAAAATGTAAACAAATTCACGATATAGGCTAAAAAACGGAAATACGGACCTAAATAGATTGGCGTTGGTGAAATAGCTGGTTTTTAAATAAATGCCGTTACCGCTTACCACTAGAGAGCTTAACACTACATTTTGCTAATTACTTTGAGGGCAGCTAGCTAGCTGTTTATGCAACGATATGGCACGTCAAAGAGGTTTTCAAAAAATGTGAAAAGATTCTGCTGAGTTGTCGGAGTTTGGGGTAAGAGAGGACTGATAGCTGTATGATGGAGAAGGGGACCTGGTTGGGTCCAGTTAGAGCCGCCCGCTTTGCCTTCATGGCTCAACTATTATTAGGAGACAAGGGACAGTCACAGCGGCAGAAGAGAGGCGAGGGTAGTTTTAAACCAGCGGAGGATCACTACCGATGACTATGGACCCTCTGCCAAAGAAGATGATTTGTTTTTTTTTTATTTGGTTGTAGCCATGTTCTCAATTAAACTGAGGTATACCTAACATAAACCTCCTCCAGGGGTGGTTTAAATATAAATGCAAATCCAGGCTTAGACTGGGGTTAAAATGACTGGTGCAACAGACTTGAATTTAATCTAGGTTTAAATGGAAATTAAATTGATATTACCAGATTTAACCAGGATTAATTGTAAAATAGAATTAAAGTAGGTTTAAAGTTTGGTGCCACAGGGTTAACAATTAAACCTTGATTTAATCTAGTTAATGGTTTATCCATGTTAGTGCAACCCAGCCTCAGAGATGAGGCAATGAGCAATACCTTTCAGGCTATTTAACTCTAATTTCAAATATTTAGGCATCACTATCACATGATCGGTCCAGTCTGTTCACCACGATACCTAAACTTTACAGAGAAATCTGCTTGTTTCTCTAGCGGGAAGGGTGCAGTTCATCAAAATAAACATCTTATCTAGATATCTGTATTTTCCACTGTCTCCTTATATTCCTACCTTGATAATTTATTTTATTCAATTGATAGCATCTCCTCGTTTATTTGGGCTGGTAAGCATGTGCGAATTGGCAAAACCATGCTTCAGAGAAGTTGGTCACTAGGTGGACTTGGCTTACGCAACTTCCTTGGCTACTGCTGGGCTGCTAACGTTCACAATATTCTGCTTCGGTTCACTTTGCTTCAGAGCAGCTGGTGTCAAATTGAGGCTGACTCATGTTCCTCTTCACTCCAAACTCTGGTGTGTGGTGCCCTACCGTTCTCCTCTTCACAATTCACGTCTAATCCATCATAATAGCGTGCCTGAGGATCTGGGCACAGGTTAGGCAGCACTTTTGGTGACTTACTCTCCCTCAAACAACCCCTTTTGGCAATAACCATCTGCTTCTGTCAGCCAGGACTGACCCTAGATTTACCTCTCCGAAGAGGAAAGGCCTACACAGCCTTGAAGACTTATATAGATGGCATGTTTGCCCATTTTGAACAGTTATGTGCAGCATAGCTATCTTTGGTACACCTCCAGACTCGGTCAGTATGACAAATATATAGACCAAAGTTATGGCCTTCACCTCTGTGATTGCCCGTTGGAAACCCTTCTCTTATGGAACCCCCCCCCCCCCCCCCTGAGTTTACCTTAACAGGTTCCTCTGACTGATTTTAAACTCATTGGAGGCCGTTGACTATGTTGATCGGCTTCCCTTTAGCAAGTGGCTAGATGTTATGTGCTAGATGCCTGCTCTTAATGATATGTCATTGGGGTTTTCGAGTGGGTACCTTTTTTCCTGGATCTTTTGTGAAAGACCCCCTCCAGTGAAATGGCTGAGCATTTCTGCTTTGAAACTGCAGTGCACCAATGACAGTCTCAAACGGCGAGTTCAGACGAGCCAAATTTGTGACGTCACAAATTTTATAACCATTTAACCAACCACCGTTCATGGGTGGGGTGACTCGGGAGCAAGAATGCGCGGCGACAGAGGAGGGGGGCATAAATGACTTGAGGGGGACTAACATTTCAAGAAGGCTCAATGATGAGCTTTGACTTCTCAGCCACGCCCTCTAAAGTTACATCCATCCCTTCATACTGTCCACCTTTACCAAGTTGTTTCAGCAGAAAGCTGACTCACCTTTTTTTACGGATTTGTCTAGATCTATGTCTGTCACTACTTCTTGGTCTTGGATTTGTTTGTTTGTAGAGACCGTGTCCAGTCTGCTCTAGAAGATGGCATGATGATGGACGCCGCTGTGAGTTACATGCCTTCTCTGACCATATAGTATAACTTAAATATTTATTAAATTGAACTATTAAATTGTATATATTGATTATTTCAGATGCTACCAGAATGCTTCATATGAAACCTATGCCTTTTATTGTGTATTTGTCCAGACCCCCAGTGAGACTGAAAAGGTGGTAGTGGAGCAGCTGTTCCAGAGAGACGCTCTTATACGTCAATGTCAGGTCAGAAACACACTCTCCTCTACACACACATCTTTATGACCACTCACCAACATAATCTGGCTAGGCCACAAATACACACATTCATTGATAAAAGGTTTCTGGATCTGAAAATATTTTGTATTCTTTTTTTTTTTTTGGCTGATGCATGAGTCCTAAAACACAATTTACACCTGTCTGCGTTAGGGTTGGGTACCGAACTCTGTACTTTCAAGGGTACCGTCCGAGTTACGTCGGTACTACAGAGTACCGGTTCATGTAAAATCAATCGGTGTCAAATGTCGGTACCTGCAGAGCGCATCTGGGTGAATAGAGAAAAAGAGAGAGAAATTACTAGAGCGAGATTACATCACCCTGCCGGTCCGCCCTGCAGCTTGTTCAAGTCAGCGTACTGGCTAGGTAGCTGAAAGCTGTTCGAGGTGTGGCGACACTGTTTGTCAGAAAGCTCTTGCGAGTAGGATTCCGTGTACATTAGAACACTAGTGAGACCACAAATTAAGTGAATTGAAAATAATGTTGGTTCAGTCTATTCAGGGCTATAGTGAAGCTTGCGTTCAAAATGACAAAACGGCACCGACTGCTGTCACCTAGTTCTTTACTAGATGATCAGCTAACAAGCTGCACTTAGGGGAAAACTAGGTGTGCCGTACATTGTCGGGCTATAGATTTCCACATCGAGATGGCACTACTTGTGGGAGTGTTTGTTTTGATTTTGTCTTGCAACAATAAACGCGCAGGACCGTCTTTTTTCAACTAGCTAGCTAGTATCACAATCGATGCTGTACTTTGGTTGGTGACACAACTATCCATTAATTTTAAACTTTGGTTAATACAAAAAAATAGATCTGTAGCCAATGTGATACTTCTGACTAAATTAGTTAAGTATGGCTCGTGTGCATGATCATACAAACGGCGAGACAGTTGTGCATAGACTTTGTCAGACTGTGTAGGTAAAATTGCGTTTGGGAACAGTTTTTCAGCTATCTGCCAAGCCTTCCAAAAGCCATGCAGTTTAAGAGCCCTTTGCCGTACAAGTTTAACACTTTGCCCAATAAATGTCCAAACTTGACAGACCTAAAATTGTTGATTTATTATATTTTAAAGATGAAAACAATGCATGAAAAATCCATTTAGTGTATATTTTATGAATGCCAATTATCTCTCGTAGTCTATACATATACACTGCTCAAAAAAATTAAAGGAACACTTTGAACACACATCAGATCTCAATGGGAAAAAAAAATCATGCTGGATATCTATACTGATATGGACTGGGTAATGTGTTAGGAATGAAAGGATGCCACATCGTTTGATGGAAATGAAAATTGTCAACCTACAGAGGGCTGAATTCAAAGACACCCCGAAAATCAAAGGGGAAAAAATGATGCGGCAGGCTAGTCCATTTTGCTGAAATTCCATTGCAGCATATCAAAATGGCACTCAGTACTGTGTATTGCCCCCACGTGCTTGTATGCATGCCTGACAACGTTGGGGCATGCTCCTAATGAGACGACAGATGGTGTCCTGGGGTATCTCCTCCCAGATCTGGACCAGGGCATCACTGAGCTCCTGGACAATCTGAGATGCAGCCTGGTGGCGTCGGATGGACCGAAACATAATGTCCCGGAGGTGTTCTATTGGATTTAGGTCAGGCGAGCGTGGGGGCCAGTCAATGGTATCAATCCCTTCATCCTCCAGGAAGTGCTGCATCCTCTCGCCACATGAGGCCGGGCATTGTCGTGCACCAGGAGGAACCCAGGACCCACTGCACCAGCGAAAGGTCTGACAATGGGTCCAAGGATTTCATCCCGATACCTAATGGCAGTCAGGGTGCCGTTGTCTAGCCTGTAGAGGTCTGTGCGTCCCTCCATGGATATGCCTCCCCAGACCATCACTGACCCACCACCAAAACGGTCATGCTGAACGATGTTACAGGCAGCATAACGTTCTCCACGGCTTCTCCAGACCCTTTCACGTCTGTCACATGTGCTCAGGGTGAACCTCAGTGGCGGACCTGCCAATTCTGGTGTTCTATGGCAAATGCCAATCGAGCTCCACGGTGCCGGGCAGTGAGCACAGGGCCCACTAGAGGACGTCGGGCCCTCAGGCCACCCTCATGAAGTCTGTTTCTGATTGTTTGGTCAGAGACATTCACACCAGTGGCCTGCTGAAGGTCATTTTTCAGGGCTCTGCGCAAGGAGGAACAGATGAGCACTGCCAAAGGAGCAGATACCGGTCCTGCTGATGGGTTAAGGACCTTCTACGGCCCTGTCCAGCTCTCCTAGAGTAACTGCCTGTCTCCTGGAATCTCCTCCATGCTCTTTAGACTGTGCTTGGAGACACAGCAAACCTTCTGGCAATGGCACGTATTGATGTGCCATCCTGGAGGAGTTGGACTGCTGTGCAACCTCTGTAGGGTCCAGGTATCGCCTCATGCCACCAGTAGTGACACTGACCCTAGCCAAATGAAAAACTAGTGAAAAACTGTCAGAAAAGATGAGGAGGGAAAAATGTCAGTGGCCTCCACCTGGAAAACCATTCTTGTTTTGGGCGTCGTCTCATTGTTGCCCCTCTAGTGCACCTGTTGTTAATTTCGTTAACACCAAAGCAGCTGAAACTGATTAACAACCCCCTCTGCTACTTAACTGACCAGATCAATATCCCAGAAGTTTAAATGACTTGATGCAATACTCTTATTAACCCTCTGAGACCGAGGGACGCGCCGGCGCGCTCATCAGTCATCCGCTACAAAATCTTGAATAAAAAACGAACTATTTGATTTAGAGACAATTTTTTTTTTTTTTTTTAAACTAGAGGCCTGTAGCTTTAATTGAAGACCATTTTGGTCGATGTAAGTTGTTCGCATACTTTTCCACAGATCTACAAAAGTAGGGAATGTTGCTTGCACGTAGCCTTTCATAGGTTGCGTTGCCCCTCGCTTACAAACATAAACCATTGATCTAGTGATATTTTCGCGGGGTTTTATGACATCATTAGATAGTTTAGGTCACGTGATTTAAAGTTCCCAGTGTTTACTCCAAAGAATTACGACGATAATCATTCGACCGTCGACACAGCCTGCATGTCAATGAAGATAAACCCTTTCCATTGGCATCATGTCATATTGGATCATACAGCGGATAAGAGACGCAACACAACTGTATTTTTTACTTTTACCAGCCACTATGTCTAGAAGAAGATACACTTACTCGATAAGAAGCTATTGAGAGGATATTTCAAAGTGAGGAGAGAGAGGACAGCGCGTCGTTTTCATACAGCCGCTCAAGCCAATAATCCCAAGATGTTGACGATTTTAGAAAAGGAATAGATCCATTTCAGGACAAGTAAGTAGTTTCAAATTGTAATAATATTTGGATGCACGTGACTAATTGCCAATGTTTTATTGAAAGGAATGTTAGCCTGTTATTGTTTCCCGATGGTGTGTTGAAAGTAAGTGTAGCCTAGTAAGCATCCTGGCGCGACTTAGCAAATTTACCTGGGATAATTTTATTATCTCAATATCACAATAGTCCATGATATTGAGAAATAGCCATGGTAACTCGTTATAATTTTCCAAATGATACTTGTTTGCAATTTCGTTTGAATTATAATATGCAATTGATGTTTTGTGATAGCCAACATTGTAACTTGATTCTAATGTAAATGTGGGGGGAGGTTGCAAAGGTGTCGGGTGTAGAGGGTAGAATGTGAAATTTAGGCTGAATGGGGGTGGGTTGTAAAATGCAAATCTTGCCTGAAAAAGTGGGTCTGTGTTCAGGTTCTCTGCATGAAGTTTTATTTCATTACAAATGTTGTAACTGAATTGCTATTACTGTTATTGTTGTAACACATTTCTTTTATTTTTGATTTCTTTATTTTATTTTTTATTAGTGTTGAAGATCAACAGAGTGCAACAAAGCCTGCCATCCCTGTAAATCAGCAAGCACCCTCCAGCACAGACCAGCAGGCACCTCTCTGATCCTGCTCCTCTCTTTTAGCCCAACAATCGCCTACGTCTTTCCACTTTCTGGACATTGCTGTCACCAATTAATTCATCCTCCACAAAGAAGTATGTGCAAGAACAACATGTCACATCAGGTCTTTGTTGAGCTGCTCACTACTGAACTGTGTGGGGTGCAACTGGATAACACCACAGCAGAGAGGCAATATGGACACACTCCTGTGGCCATTGTTCCAGCCAACGTACATTCAGATAGGGCACCAGAAGGCCACAGGAAGTGAAAACTGTGCAATAAATACACTACATGGCAGTGTAAGGATCCCCCACTTTACACAAACTGCCAAGTATCACAGTTAGGGACCTCTAGACCACAAGATTTCATTTTTCAGGATGGTAGAACATTTTGACTGTACAAAACGAGTATGAACAATGGTCACTCTAATGTAAATAGTTCAGTGGAAAGTGATCTATAAGGTCCCAGACACTTCAGTGTGATTCCATACACCAGTGGCTACATCATAACTGAATTTAAGATTACTTGCATGCTTTTTTGCTGTGTTTTGCTAATAAAACTGAAGAAATTCAATGGCCGTTTTTAGTTTTTTTGGTTTGTTATGGTTATTATGCCATATTCTACAGTCCAGAAATGTGGTTTGAGTGTCACACTTGATTAGCCTCAACTGTACTGAATCTGGGGATATGTGTTACTTCAGTGTCCTACCAGAAATGACTGCAATATTAGTTAAAATATAAAGATATCAAAAACGGCAATAAAAAACCCTAGGTCTCAGAGGGTTAAAAAGTGTTCCTTTAATTTTAATAAAAAAAAATTTTTTGAGCAGTGTAATTAACATAACATAAAAAAAATTGTATAATATTATGATGAGCGAATATTATGCTACTTTTCAGGTTCATACCTTTATTTAGGAGTTCTACTAGAATAGGTTTACGTGTTTTAATGTTCAATAAACAATTTATTTTATCCAAACTACCTGGATCTGCAGCACCTCTTCACCCTGCCTGAAACGCTCCGTTTTTGCTCCTGTCTCTTTAAGACCACCCCTCCCGAAGAGACCAGTTTGCTCTGATTGGTCAGCTGGCCAAACAAAGGGAATTTGCCTTTGCGCTTACCAAAACAGCGTTTTCACGACATGGCGAAACCACCCAGCCTCCGCTCTGACTGGCTCTGGTTGAGGGCGTGCCAACATTATTCAAATGTGTGACTTGGTGACATAGATAAGTTACGAAAGAAAACACTGGACTACAAACAGCGTTTCAGGCAGTTCAGGAGCAGTGTTTTCTGTGAGAGAGAGTAACTCCCTTTGGCGTGGACTAGGGGCTTTGTAACTTTTCAGATCTTTTACATGCACAAAAAGCTATATAGCATACTAAAGGAAAGGGAAAAAACAAAAAAGCATAATAGGGCCCCTTTAATAAATTACTAGGTATTAGCATTCAAATAATACTATACAACTTAATTGTTTCAGTTATTGGTTGTTCAAGTTAAGTAGCTGTGGATTTTGACTAACATTTAAAGACAGAACCGTATTGCTAAGAAGTCAGAATGTGTAAGTAAAGTACTGAAAATAGGTACCGTTGGGTACTGGTACCGAATTCCAGGTACCAGTACTGACACCGGCATTGGATCAAATGTGATAGTTACCCAACCACAGTCTGCATGCAATGGACAGCTAAACACAATGTAGTACCAAGGTTGTTATAGTTTTGGATTTAATTTTTTTATGCAATTTTGGCTTTTTGTAATCAATTTCACCTTAGTTTAAATTATACTTTTTTTTTTTTTTTAAGTGGAGTGCTAGTTTAGCTTTATTTTTTGATAATTATTTGTTTGTTTGGTTTGTGTTTAGTTTTAGTTTCCTGTTTTTTGGTAATATCCAGGTGTATTTATCAGGGTTACTAAGAAATGACAAAGTATTGTGTGATCAAAACTCTAAACATCATACCATTTAAAAAATGTTATTCACTTAGGACAGATGAATAACCGTAGAAAGACAACCATAAAAGATGCCTCAGTGCATTTGTGCCATTAAAAAGGAAACAATACTTAGGCCTACTTAAAATAATTGTTTGCCCTCACATATAGTTCGTTGTCTTGCATGTAGTGCTTGGCCAAATCACATAGAAAAGATCCGTAGTAGGCCTATCCCTTAAACTTTTAATTCTTCTCGAAAGCTGAGTAATGACAAGGTCAAGATATACGTAAAATTTTGAAATGACTCGAACGTAATTCCGCTTGCTTATGCTATGAGCGCACATTCTATCATAGTTGGTCAAAATTACCTTCTGCTTTTCTTCTGCAAGTAGGCCCTACTACGCTCGGTAAGCCAAGGTGCTCTAGCTACGTCAGTGTGACAGTCATATTCAAAGTAATCCCAAATGGGACTGCGGGACGTCTTATGAAACAAAATATATGGCAATATATTGGAAAATATAATGCAATATATTAAATAATAAATTTTCAGACATGGGAAACTAGTGCGTGTATTTTCCAATATACTGCAACATATGCGTGGACCATATATTGCAATGAAGACAACAATCTTTTAACATGTAATAGTTTTATTGAAACACAACTCATGAAAGAGAAATTAATAATGAACGCATGAGTTTACATAGAGAATAGTCATATAATCCATTTAATGGATTGAGTGCTCATTTTCAAACTATATGCCTGTTTTATGTATTTTACACACAGATTTACACTTGTCAGTGCGCTAGAAGTTGTAGCCTAACGCTAATGCAGAATCACAACTGTGCTGCTGTAGTCGGCTAGGATGACGCACGTTCTGTTCTTGCTTGGAATCTCTGTTTTATCGGAACCAGGGAGGATTTCCTTTTCAATTGGTCCATTTTTCCCTTGGGACATATGCGTGTGGTTGTGAGCGTGACTCATGAACAATTGATCCAATTAGTCCGCAATACCGGAAGGTTTTGGACCAACGGGTACTAGCCAATAACAGCACAGTAGGGCTAGGCACTGCACGCGAAAATTAAAATAGTGAAAAAGACCGCTAAGATTGTAGATAGTTATTTATATATAATGTAATATATTTATTATAAGTATAAAAATATAATAAATTAACCGGCACGTCTTTTACAGTTGTTGTTTTAGGATGGTTGTTCGTCTTTTAAATCTTTAATGAATGAATGGATTGATTGATTGATTGATTGATTGATTGATTGATTTAGATCAATCGATCGATTGAGTAATTTAGATAGAGATATATATATATTATTTATTTATTTAAAAGACGAACAACCATCCTAAAAAAACAACTGTAAAAGACGTGCCGGTTTACTTGTCATTACACAGAAAAAAACGCCTAGGCCTACTTAAAATAAGTGTTTGTCCACTCATATAGTTCATTGTCTTACATAAAGTTTTTGCTGCCAGAATGTCCCAACTTTTGCTGCCAGGATGCTAGCCTATGTGAGATGTGGGTGGATTTGGATCGGCATTGTGACGCACTTGCTTGTGCGACTGCGCTGACTGGCGGGAAACTGGCACAGCTAAAAATAATAGAAGATTTCATATCCACCTTAATTACTAGGTGTATGTTTAAAAAAAATGGACAGATGACATTTACTCTCTAATTTGAATATTTTAGTTACTTCTGTAAATACAAAATAGTAATTTTTTGTTTGTTAAACCTCTATTTTATTTCAGTCAACGGAAATATTTTTCCCCTTTTCGTTATTTCATCAGTTTTAGTCAACGATAATAACCTTGTGTAGTACCCTTTTCATTAAAGCTGATTTACTTTCTGTTTTGCTCCTAGCTTGTTGTTGATTGGTTGGAGAGCATTGCTAAAGACCAGATTGAAGATTTCTCTGACAACATAGAATACTACGCCAAGAACGTTTATTGGTACATTTTTGATCCATCTGTTTATTGTTCCCATCCTCCCTCTTTGCTGTTTTATTTAACCATATTCAATATAATACAACTCTTCTAGGGAGAACACCCTCCATGCTCTGAAACTGAGGAGGACAACCAGCACCGGATTCACTGTTCCTCTGGTTACTGAACTGGTAAGAGTTGCACACATGCAAAGAGTGCTGCCTCATGCTGAGATTTTGAGACACATTCAGCAGACAACATTTTAGCTCCCTCAAATGTAATATAATCTAAAACAATGATTAAGAAGCACAGTAGTATTCATTAAAAGTTTTAAAAATGCCTTGCTTGGTAGAGAATATTGCACAGTGATGATATGTAAATTAATGCATCAGAAGTTGTTTTAACTTTAAAGTTGAGTGTATCAAGCCGACATAAGCGCTTAGAACATGTCTTGCAATGATCTGCCAGCTGTTACCTCTGCATAGCACTTTCAGGGTTTTTCCTGACTCAAAATGAGGTGGTTGCAAAGTGTCAAAGTGGGCAGCACGGTGGCTCTGGTTAGAACTGTTCAAACTGTTCATCCTGACTAGTCTCCCAGTTCCTGCCGCTGAAAAACACCCCCACAGCATGATGCTGCCACCACCATGCTTCACTGTAGGGATGGTATTGGCCAGGAGATGAGCAGTGCCTGGTTTCCTCCAGACATGACGCTTGGCATTCAGGCCAAAGAGTTCAATCTTGGTTTGATCAGACCAGAGAATTTTGTTTCATATGGTCTGAGAGCCCTTTAGGTGCCTTTTGGCAAACTCCATGCGGGCTGTCATGTGCCTTTTACTGAGGAGTGGCTTCCGTCTGGCCGCTCTACCATAAAGGCCTGATTGGTGGAGTGCAGTAGAGATGGTTGTCCTTCTGGAAGGTTCTCCCATCTCCACAGAGGAACACTGGAGCTCTGTCAGAGTGACCATCGGGTTCTTGGTCACCTCCTTGACCAAGGCCCTTTTCCCCCGATTGCTCAGTTTGGCCGGGCGGCCAGCTCTAGGAAGAGTCCTGGTGGTTCCAAACTTCTTCCATTTGCGAATTGTGGAGACCACTGTGCTCGTTGGGACCTTCAATGCTGCAGAAATGTTTTTGTACCCTTCCCCAGATCTGTGCCTCGTTATCACTTTTCACCATGTATGTACATGTATTTCTAAGATGTCTAAATGTTTGCCAGTCTGCTTCATAAGCAGTATATCTAGCTAAAGCCCAAGCTTTGTTTCTCTGTTATATTTTTTCTCGTATTTCATAAGTATATCATGGATTGCTTCTATTTTTTTTAACAAATTAAATAAAGTTCGAAAATATTCCAGGGCAAATTCAGCATCTGTAAATAGAGCTATAGATGACAGATCACTGTCATACAAGTCACGTAAAAATGCCTGCTCAATAAATGTCTTAAAAGACCTCTTATAGACATACTGAGATCCAGATCTCTTCGTTTTATTGTCTCTAATAAAGCCAACTGGACAGTGATCACTAAAATCTATTGGGAACACACTGGAATGCGAGTATTTATGTGGCCTATTTGTCAGGATTAGAGCCAACAGGAAAGACTTATTAAAATTCCTCATATTTTGCCGTGTGAGTTCTGTGATTAATTACGTGAGATTGAACTCATTACACAAATGTCATCAACGACTTTGGACATCCAGTCCAAGTTAAAGTTCCCCATAATAACAGTTTCGGAACTCATCAAAGATAGAAGTTACTCTGACAAACTGGTTAGAGCAGGAGAATTAGCGGAAGGCGTACGGTACACACCCGCTACAACAAGAGGTAGTAACCCGTGACCTAGATTAACATTGATCACTAAAAGTTCAAATTGACCTAGGACTGAAGTGGAAACCTTTACAGATACATTTGAATTGTTTGGGGCATAAATAGCAACACCACCACCTCATTTGATTCTATCTGCTCTGAAAATATTAAAACCATCCAAATTAACATCTAAATCTGAGACATGGCTAGTTAGCCAAGATTCTGCTGCACGAACCCGAGGAGAGGATGCAGAAATATGACATTTCCAATAAGGAGGAGGCGTCTCGGTCCCTCGAGCTTTTACCCCTCACCCCCCTTATTTCCACCCTTCCCCGAGAACGGGACCTGAGGCGGCCGCGAACCGTATGGTAGGTTTCCTTGTGGATTCGCTACGGCCCCTCCTATATCCCTCGTCGGGAAGGGGAAACAACCTCGCAACCCGCCCCTGTCTCTGCGAGGCGCACGACCACCAGGTCCATAGAGGCCCCTTTCGAACGTGCTTGATCTCCGTTTTCTTCCCTTGTGTAGATACTCACTTAGTTCTATTCTCCCCTACCTCAACTCTTGTACCGTTTTCCTACGGTAGGGAGAGGACCTTTAGGTTTTTCTTACACCCGCGTTCAAGGACAAACACCTGGGGGGAGAGGGAGCCCTATTAGCAGCCTTACGGATCGCCTCTCAAAGCGATCTCCCCCGTTGCTATAGTGTCGTTAACTGTTTACCAAGCCCAGACAATGTCTGACAATCAATCTCTTTCACCTACCTTCCTCTGTTGACGTTTTGCAGCACCAGCAGACGAAGGTCGGCTCCTGCAGTCAGGAAGCTGTTGAAGGCTGTTATCAGAGCCCGGAAGGGGACAAACTATATTATCATAGTCAGAATCTCAGAGGCCGGTACTTATTTCTCAAAATGGAAAGTTTTATTAGCAAAAAAAAACAAAGAGTATCGGGTTACACACACATGCTCTCTCCTTTCAGCTAAGTGGAGCAATGATACATGGATTTGCGTATGTCTAAATAGCAATAAACTTCTATCAAAAAATAGCAGCAAAAGCAGTAATATACTATGCAGATTAAAATAGCATATAAGCCAAACACACAGTACATTAATGACAAACACACTGATATTCAATGTACTCACATCAATGACACACACTGACGAACATTCAATGTACTCACATCAATGACAAACAGTACATTAATGACAAAGTACATTAATGACACGCACAGATATTCAATGAACTTGTCTGAGAGTTCAAATACACACCAAGTATTGAGCATGGAAAACGCCTTATCCAGTCTCCAGATTGTCTGCGCCAATCGAGTTCAGGAGTGAAGCTCCGGCCAAGAGAGAGGCTCTTGTCGGCTAGTCCGCCTCAGATTGTTTGCGCCAATCGTGGTCAGAGATAGACTCTGTTCGAGACTTTCTTATCGGATAAGAGGTGCTTCCTGCTAACGGGTGGGGCTGTTCAGTGACTCCGCTTAACGGAAGGTTAACTCAAATGGGGTCCCGTCACTGAGCCCCCGAGCAAGAAGGGCTCTCGATAATTAAAGGCATTCTAACCCCATGACCCCTCCTTTGAACTTCAGACAAATTCTAAGAATACGTCCTCAAAAGTCTGTCTTGCTGCATTTCTCCCCAGCAACAGCCTTCTATACATGACTTTTTACCATATTTGGTCAACAGATCAGCAAAGCCTTTCTTTCCTGTTTCTAGCTTGACTACATTTCCTGCTTATGGTAAGCATAGTCAGTAGAAACCTTTCCTTCTTACACAGAGATTTACATCCACTTTCACTATCGCGCAACAATTCTGATATAACGATGATTTCGGGGTCTGAGTTACTTATCCAAATCCTTAAGATGTCCATCTTTGTAATGAGGCTTCAAGCATTAAAATACACAAGTCCGAGTCCTTTACGATGTTTGAAGTCTCTGTGATCCGTGCCCACTTCAGTTAACGATGGTATGGCAGATCACCCCGCAGGAGCTTGTCCATGCTCAGATGAACACTTTGTAGCGTCTCCTAAACAATTGGCAACAGGCTCCACTTCAGACGGCTGCAAAACCAAAAGATTGCACCGACTGGGCTCTTCTGCGTCCACATCCACTCTGCATCCAACGGAGCCACGATAGTCAAGGTGAAATGGGTCACAGGCTGCAGATCGACGAGGCCAGGCTGCAGGCGGCTCCACTCTCCAGAATCACGCTGACGCTGGATGAATTTTGTCGTCTTTCCATCTCTACTTCCTTGCCTCCGTTTCCTAAGGACAGAAGTGAAGAATTCAAATAATAACTCGCCTGTAACATCGTGATCGCTGATAGGATTCAATCGATTTCGCAAAAATTTACCATTATACAATCATAAAATAAATTATCTTCGTAAACAGCATGACATTAGCTATTAAAGAATAAAAAAATAATTATCAAATATGTGCAACAAACAATCTTTAGTCTTTGAAAAAACGGAAAGCTATGAGCACCACTTCACTTTGTCAGCCTGCAGGGCGCCTAGCAACCATGGAGCGTGCAAAGCAACTTAAACAAACCTGAAACGTGGCTGTTATTTTTGGAGTAAATTATCTTCTATTTTTTCCTATTATAGATTCAGGATAACTTGAGTACAATTCAATGATATATGTTGAATAATAGTGTTATATTATAGTGTTTCATTGTATTACTACTTTTCAATGTCTTACATTTAATTGCTTTGAGGCTGGCTTTTGTCTTTGGGAAAAAAAACCTGTTAGCCACGGCCTTCCACCGTCTGTGTCCATGTCCTCTTTTGACTCCATGTGTTTAAGTCCCCCTCCAGTCAGTTTATTAAACATTTAAAATATTCTGCTTAAATGTATAAATCATGTCTGTCATGTTTTTTCTGCGCACGTGGATGCCAACCTCAAGTCTCTATGACCTCTGATACCGGAAAATATAGAATGTGTACGAAAATTAACATGATACAACATACCCAGTTATACAAAGATAAATAGTTATCTAAAAGGGTAATTTACAGTGTCTGCATATCCGCGGGACGTTAAAAGCTCAAAAGAAATCCACGTATAGGCCTACTTGTCTACAACATAACTATTGATCTTTCACTTAAGAGTTGTTTGTCAGCAGCACTAGCACCCTGCATTCCCCCTCTGGATTGCCTCTGAAGCTAAGCAGGGTCTATCCTCGTTCTTCCTTGGATGGGAGACCAGTTGTTGCTGAAATTGATGTTGACCAGTACGGGGTCACTCTAAGCTCTTGTCTGTGGCAAGACAATTCCCCAGGACAATGACAGGGACACTGTCTTGTACAGAGTGGGTCTTTCGTATGGGACGTTAAACAGGTGTTCTGACTCTGGTCAATAAAGATCCCATCGCCCATCTCTCAGAGTAGTGGTGCAATCCCAGTGTCTTGGCTAAATTGCCCAACCTGGCCCTATGTCAACCCAGGCCACCTAATCATACCTTCAGCTCCCAAGTGGCTAGTTAATCCCCTCTCCTGCCCCTTGTGGCTCTCAGCAAGTCATACACTAATGTGTGGTGAGCAAGTCTGGCGCAAAATGGCTGCTGTGGCATCACCCAGGTGGCTGTTAGACATTGGCGCCCAAACTGAGGCCCCTGCTCAAGTGTAAAGTGCTGAGAGTCTAGAAAAGCTCTATATCAATTATTATAAATAACTGTAAATGACCATTTTTAGATACCCACTGTGCATCACCCATGTGACTTTAAAAGACGAAAATAAATGCACTTCTATGTCTCAGGACTAGGGATGTCACGAGAACCGATACTTCGGTACCAAGTCGATACCAAAATTCTAAAAACGTGATGGTACTTGTTTTTTACAGTACCGAAGGTACCGGCTGCAGTTATGTAAGCGAACATACACCAGCAAAAGACGTCGCTTTGGTTGTTCATTGGCACGCTGTGTAGTCCCTTTTTTTCTAGCTAAATTCTCCAAGGTTAAAACAACCCCGAGTAAACACCTGTTATGTTTTATGTTTTATTTGCCTCCCCTGCTGTAATCTGCTGCAAACTCAAATCAAACAAACAAGCAGGCCTATAGATAGGCAATCGGCCAAAAAGAAACAAAACAAACAGGAAAAGTTCGCTTTCTCTTGAAGTATGCTGTGTCCTCCCCTAGCAAACTTTTCCCTTGAATTAGCTGTACTAGTTTACACCCCAATGCAGCAGGGGAACATTTGACTCTCATTGTGATTTCGCTTCGACGTGTTATACAATGTGCGCGTATGTTTCTTTTTAAAATTATATAAATAGGCCTTTTTTGTAATGTTAATAGTTGTTTCTTTTAAATATGCCTGGTACTTTCCCGTCACGCGTCCTCCAGACGCCGGGAGAACTCCGTAATAATTCGCTAGTTTAAAAAGCACCAGCCTAGTCTACGTTGGTTTTTTATTACCTTCTAAGCTTTTATGTCTCATTCATTAATTTTCACAGGAACCACCACATTAGTTGAAAATACTCCCCCCACGCTCCTACAATGCCACATCTTAAAGTAACAGGCTTAATCTTTTTGACACCATATTTCTAAAGGCCTATTTATTATTTTCATGTTTTTCATGTCTTAGCCGGGTACTGCAATTGAAAGGATGTGCCATCCTTAAAACATTATTGTTAGTAATTAAAAACAATATTGCTTGTTTTAAATAATTGAATTGCCTCGGTTCTTTTTTGTGATGTTTTTTGTTTCTTTTAAAAAAAAATGTTTTGCTTGATGGCTACATGTCACTGTTTGTTGTAATGTTTTTAAAAAAGGAGTGTATGTTGAAGTATGTGGGATTTAATTAAAGGTGCCATATTATGCTAATTGTCAGGTTCATACCTTTATTTAGGAGTTCTACTAGAATAGGTTCACACATTTTAATGTTCAATAAACTATTTATTTTATCCAAACTGCCTGGATCTGCAGCACCTCTATTCACCCTCTGTCTGAAACGCTCCATTTTCACTACTGTCTCTTTAAAAGGTAGGGATTAGTAGTAGTAGTGTTGTGTTACATACGCGTTGGGGTTGACCCCATCTAGCGGTCAACGCTTGGAATGGCAGCGAATGGATGGCGTTGATCTTTATATTTATTGATCGAGAACCGCTCACCCAAATTCTTATTACAGTGTACATTGCTAAAATTTAGTTAGACAGAAATACATACACACAGAGCTCCTGCCATTAATAGTTAGATAATGAACGTAAAACAAAATCTAAAATGTTATTTTTTCCAGAAAATCATCTTATATTGTTTTGGATTGATCATGTCACAATATTGACATTTGTACATTTAAAAGCTACCTTTTTATCATTTAACTTTATTGGTCCCAATTAGATTTTTGTACGTAAATGTGGGAACTTTGTTTTTGCTCTATTATATGTTTTTTGTCTATGTTGTGAGTGTAGGACCCAGATGCTCCGATCAGACAGAAGCGTCCGTTAGCAGACCTGGACAGAGAGGATGATGCCAGACTACTGAAGAATCTCTTCACTCTTATTCGAGCCGGCATGACCGATGAGGTACACAGACACGTCTACAATTTTTTCACAGTGCATAAGAATTAAAACATTGTCCCAGTACTCGACTTTGATAATTGATTTGTTACCAGTTTTGATACTTTTACTAGTTTGGATATTACTAATAATAAACAAATAAGATTTCTGTAGCAGCTTCAGATTTAAGCTAACACAGATCTCTCCACACTCACCATCACTCACAACAGAATCCACCTACTCACAAACATAGACCTAGCTCATTGGTTTCACTATTAATGCAGGTGTTCTCAAACTGGGGGATTAGTAGCTTTTTATTTATTTTGTATTTTTTTTTGTTAGAAATATTGAATTCATATTTTAAATATGGATGTAGAGTGTGTGGGTAAAATCATGATTATAGTCATTCTCACTAAATTTGCTACTGAATTTATTTCACGCATTGGACTGTGACCCATTACTTGTTGATTCTCTCTTGCTCATGCACCAGCTGTGCTAGCTAGCTAGCAAGTTTGCGTTACTCTGCAACGAAATGCGTGCTAGTTTTGAAAGTTTATAACACACCGAAGTGTGCTAATTATCTCGTGGGACAGTTGTAAAATGTGTTTGAACAGGGAGGGACTGGTTGAAAATCTGACATATCAAGCCCCGTATTGACGAACTATGCAAATGCTTAAGCCCATCCATCCCATTACATTAGAGAGAGTAAGCATGATTTCAATAATTATCTCGTCAATCGAAGTAGAACTATTGTAGTGACAATGAATAGGCAGGACACCTTTTACAGAGGTGTCACTATGATCCAGGGCATTACAATTATTGATGGGAAGATTGGTTCATTTTAGTGACTTGGTTCTTTAACTTTCGTTCAGTAAAATTAACTACTCTTTTTTCGAGTCTTTTCGTTCATTTAAACTGACGTGTAATAATCCAAAAATCATTAACGATCACTAATGAACGTAGTCGTAATTTAAGCATGAAACAGTCACGTTACAAGTGAACTAAAGGCTCAGACCCTAATGGTGAACTACTACTTTATGTTTCCTGGTCTCTCATGCCTATGCAGCATTCACGTGCATAACGTGTGTTCAGCATAATGAACGACTCAGGCCAGAAGACCCAGTTCAGGGGTGAACTATTCTTTTCTCTTTCCTATTGTTATGACCCTTCAGCTATAAGGCTGATCTAGGGCAGCCTTTCTTAAACTTTTTTGTCCTGGGGCCCAGTAAAGTCAGAGTTTGGGTTTACACGACCCACCACAACTCCGACCCCCCCCCCCCCCCCCCCAAAGCACCCCCAACACCACCATCCACGCCCCAGTAGGGGTGTTAGATATCCTGTGAAATGTACTTCACAGTCTTTTACAGAGACACATATCATTAATATCAAGTGTAAATGATGTACGACCTAAAACAGAACCTTGTGGCACACCATTTTCTATGGCTACAACCTTTTGATTTCAAACCTTTAGCATCTCCGCACTGTGTTTTATCAGAGGTAGTCCTGAAACCATTTAAAGGCTGCATCGTCAAATCCCAGCAAGGCTAATCTATCCAGAAGTAATCTGTGATTAACTGAATTAAAAGCCTTTGACTAATCAATAAACACAGCAGCCCAATGTTTTTTATCAAGAGCAGTAACTATATAATTTACTACAAGAGTAGCTGCGGTAATACTACTATGACCAGCTCTGAAACCCGACTGAAAAGGGTTTAAAATATTATTAGTGGACAAGAAAGCACAAAGCTGTTAATTTACAAGATGTTCTAACATCTTTGCTAGGCATGGGAGTTTGGGGATAGGTCTGTAATTATTTAAGTCACTTTCGCATTCCCCCTTTATGCCAAGGAGTAATCAGAGCTGATTGGCACGCCCTCAAACAGAGCCAGTCAGAGCAGAGGCCGGGAATTTTGGTTAGTGGTTTTGCCATGTTGAGAAAACGCTGTTTCTGTCAGTGCGAAGGCAAATTCCCTTTGTTTGGCCAGCTGACCAATCAGAGCAGACTGGGCTAGTCAGGAGGGGGCCTTAAAGAGACAGGATCTAAAACAGAGCATTTCAGAAAGAGGGTGAATAGAGGTGCTGCAGACCCAGGCAGTTTGAAAAATAGTTTTTTGAACATTAAAATGCGTAAACCTATTTTAGTAGAACTCCTAAATAAAGGTAAGCACCTGAAAATTTGCATAGTAGGTCCCCTTTAACATATAGATGCATACAAGCTGGATAATTAGTTTCCTCTGGTCAAATCACAAGTAGCCTACCTCAGTTTTATTATTTAATTTAAGAAATTGTGGGACATCCAAGATGTAAGACAATTTGTTTGAAGGGAGAGTGACGTTATTAGGCTACTGTAAAAAGCGTTCCGTTTAACTAGCTTAACGTTCATAGCAGTTGGAAAGGGGAAGCGTCATGCTGACGCAATCACATTACTAATGTTTTGTTTCCCTCTTCTACACTATTAATTAGTCAACAGGAAAAGTCCCCTTTTCCTACTACATTAGCAAGAATAATTCATATAAACCAGACCTACGAATGTATGCAAAATGTAACCTACCTTGCTGATGAAGGCACCTGAAGTAGCTAGATCTATAGAAACAAGTATATCAGACAGTTTCATAAACACAACGTTAGTTGTCAACATGTGGGATTCAAATTGCCTTGAATCAACCCCTTTAACCAAAATTGAATCTAGTTGGAAAATTTTAAAGTGACCGGGGTTCAAACGGCGGCATTAATTGTAAAGGTATGCTTTTTTGTTGTGTTTATCGTTACCGTAAAAACTAGCTGGCTCATGCTTGTGCCTTGAGTGATCTCAATTCAATGGCTGGCCGAACTTCGCGCACGACGCACACTTTGAGTTTGTGGTTGACGTTCCAGTTTGGCCCTTGATAGAACTTGGTGCGATGCCGATGTTTCGCTGTAAAGCTAACGTCGGCCCAACGTATGTGTGTTATCTGGGATAAGTGTTAACCATGCAGTATCTTCATTTTGACAATGTTTTGTAATGTTTTATAATGTTTTATAATGTTGGATTTGGCCGTGTCAGTCCTGCTACGCCGGTTACATTAAACAAGTTAAGAAGTTTGTTTTGCAGCAAGCTATCGTAAGCTAAAAGTTGCATGAGACAGTCATAGTTAGCAAATAACACTTTTGGCTAGCTAACTTTGATTCACTTTGTTTTCTAATTCAAGGCGCCAAAATAATTTTTTACGCTAAACAAATACAACAACTCACATTCAGTACGCAGTGTCTTACAATGTTGTGGGTTTATGCCAAGTGCCGGAAATAAATTCTCTTGTTAACATACAGTGCATCCGGAAAGTATTCATACCCCTTCACTTTTTCCACATTTTATTATGTTACAGCCTAATTCCAAAATGGATTAAATAAAAAACATTTCTCAAGATTCTACATACAATACCGCATGATGACCAAATGAAAAAGTTTTTATTTTTATTTTTTGCAAATGTATTAAAAATAAAATCACATGTACGTAAGTATTCACGCCCTTTGCTGTGACACTCAAAATTTAGCTCGGGTGCATCCCGTTTCCACTGATCATCCTTGAGATGTTTCTCCAACTTGATTGGAGTCCACCTGTGGTAAATTCAATTGATTGGACATGATTTGGAAAGGCACACACCTGTTTATATAAGGTCCCACAGTTGACAGTGCAAGTCAGAGCACAAACCAAGTTATGAAGTCCAAGGAATTGTCTGTAGACCTCCGAGGCAGGATTGTATCGAGGCACAGATCTGGGGAAGGGTACAAAAACATTTCTGCAGCATTGAAGGTCCCAACGAGCACAGTGGTCTCCATCATTCGCAAATGGAAGACGTTTGGAACCACCAGGACTCTTCCTAGAGCTGGCTGCCCGGCCAAACTGAGCAATCGGGGAAGAAGGGCCTTGGTCAGGGAGGTGACCAAGAACCCGATGGTCACTCTGACAGAGCTCCAGTGTTCCTCTGTGGAGATGGGAGAACCTTCCAGAAGGACAACCATCTCTGCAGCACTCCACCAATCAGGCCTTCATGGTAGAGTGGCCAGACGGAAGCCACTCCTCAGTAAAAGGCACATGACAGCCCGCATGGAGTTTGCCAAAAGGCACCTAAGGACTCTCAGACCATGAGAAACAAAATTATCTGGTCTGATGAAACCAAGATTGAACTCTTTGGCCTGAATGCCAAGCGTCATGTCTGGAGGAAACCAGGCACTGCTCATCACCTGGCCAATACCATCCCTACATTGAAGCATGGTGGTGGCAGCATCATGCTGTGGGGGTGTTTTCAGCGGCAGGAACTTGGAGACTAGTCAGGATCAAGGGAAAGATGAATGCAGCAATATACAGAGAGATCCTTGATGAAAACCTGCTCCAGAGCGCTCTGGACCTCAGACTGGGGCGAAGGTTCACCTTCCAACAGGACAACGACCCTAAGCACACAGCCAAGATAACAAAGGAGTGACTTCGGGACAAGTCTGTGAATGTCCCTGAGTGGCCCAGCCAGAGCCCAGACTTGAACCCGATTGAACATCTTTGGAGAGATCTGAAAATGGCTGTGCACTGATGCTCCCCATCCAACTTGATGGAGCTTGAGACGATCTGCAAAGAAGAATTGGAGAAACTGCCCCAAAATAGGTGTGGCAAGCTTGTAGCATCATGCTCAAGAAGACTTGAGGCTGTAATTGCTGCCAAAGGTGCTTCAACAAAGTATTGAGTAAAGGGTGTGAATACTTATGTACATGTGATATTTAATTTTTTTATTTTGAATACATTTGCAAACAATAAAAATAAAACCTTTTTCACTTTGTCATTATGTGGTATTGTGAGTAGAGTGTTGAGGAATTTTTTTTTTTTAATCCATTTTGGAATTAGGCTGTAACATAATAAAATGTGGAAAACGTGAAGGGGTATGAATACTTACCGGATGCACTGTATGTAAATGAAAATATGTTAACGAACATTTTATTACGGTCACTAGATGGCAGTATGATTCATCTTGATTCTTCGTTCAAGCTCCACTAGAGGGATTAACCTCTCCCCATTAATTTTCTATGGGCAAATTAAGCCTCAAAGACAAATAATAAATAACGAGTGGACAGATGAATTGGCTGTGTACAAGCGCACTGCCAGGCATTCGAACGGACCAGTTGGTGCGATAACGGAAGCGAAAGGCTCAAAATTGCGACTGTGGTTAAGCCGCCAAAAACCGTGACCATAATAATAATGAAACTTAACGATAACAGTATTTGATTGCGTCATACTGACTAAGTCACATAATAGTAAGACTTAACGATAACAGTAAATGATTGTCATACCGCACAATAATAATAATGATAATAATAATAATAATAATTATTATTTATTATTAATATTATTATGTGCAATTACAATGGGTGCTTGCCCGACTGCAAGAGCCGGCCACCTAAAAAGCAATATCAACCACACTATAAAATAGAGCAAAAGGTAAGAGGGCAATGTGCAAATAAAATAAAACTACTATGTTCTCGTTCTTTCAAACTCACAGGGTTTTTCGTGGCTCAAAATTACACAGAGGTGGTACGATCTAGGGATGGGCACGGTTATTCGAATACTTGATTATTCGAAATGATGTTGGTATTCGAGTATAGCTGCAGTTATTTATTTATATTTTTTGCCTAGTTATTTATAAATATTCTTCATTAGCGATTTTGATTACATACTGTTTATAACTTGTACACCAATGCCATTGAAATATGTAAAAAGTAGAAAGAAAAAGCACAATTGCAATGCATGATACATTTTCCTTGCTTTCCACATCAGGTAGTTTAAACTTGCAGGCAGCGCGCCAATTTAAGGCACAAGATAGCTTTATGCTTGTGCGCTGTATCACCGATACAAACACATGCGCTTTATGGCCGACTCCGCTCAGAGATCAAAGAAAATCTGTCCACATGTGTCACGAGTAAGAAATGTTCAGGAAAAGGAATATGTTTGTTTAGCGAAGGCTAGATCACGGAAGCCCTTCAGGCTACATTACAAGTGTGCTATAGCGGATAAAAGAGAATTTTTTAAATTATATATATATGAACAAAAATATAAACGCAACACTTGTTTTTGGTCCAATTTTTCATGAGCTGACCTCAAAGAGCTAAAACTTTGTCTGTGTACACAAAAGGCCTGTTTCTTTCAAATATTGTTCACAAAATGTCTAAATTCGTGTTAGTGAGAATTTCTTCTTTGTCGAGATAATCCATCCACCTCACGGGTGTGGCATATCGAGATGCTGATTAGACAGCATGATTATTGCACAGGTGTGCCTTAGGCTGGCCACAATAAAAGGCCACTCTAAAATGTGCAGTTTTATCACACAGCACAATGCCACAGATGTTGCAAGTTTTGAGGGAGCGTGCAATTGGCATGCTGGCTGCAGGAATGTCCACCAGAGCTGTTGCCCGTGAATTGAATGTTCATTTCTCTACCATAAGCCGTCTCCAAAGGCTTTTCAGAGAATTTGGCAGTACATCCAACCGACCTCACAACCGCAGACCACGTGTAACCACACCAGCCCAGGACCTCCAAATCCAGCATCTTCACCTCCAAGATCGTCTGAGACCAGCCACCCGGACAGCTGCTGTAACAATCGGTTTGCATAACCAAAGAATTTCTGCACAAACTGTCAGAAACCGTCTCAGGGAAGCTCATCTGCGTGCTCGTCGTCCTCATCGGGGTCTCGACCTGACTGCAGTTCGTCGTAACCGACTTGAGTGTGCAAATGCTCACAGTCGATGGCGTCTGGCACTTTGGAGAGGTGTTCTCTTCACGGATGAATCCCGGTTTTCACTGTACAGGGCAGATGGCAGACAGCGTGTATGGCGTCGTGTGGGTGAGCGGTTTGCTGATGTCAACGTTGTGAATCGAGTGGCCCATGGTGGCGGTGGGGTTATGGTATGGGCAGGCGTATGCTATGGACAACGAACACAGGTGCATTTTATTGATGGCATTTTGAATGCACAGAGATACCGTGACGAGATCCTGAGGCCCATTGTTGTGCCATTCATCCACGACCATCTCCTCATGTTGCAGCATGATAATGCACGGCCCCATGTTGAAAGGATCTGTACACAATTCCTGGAAGATGAAAACATCCTAGTTCTTGCATGGCCAGCATACTCACCGGACATGTCACCCATTGAGCATGTTTGGGATGCTCTGGATCGGCGTATACGACAGCGTGTTCCAGTTCCTGCCAATATCCAGCAACTTCGCACAGCCATTGAAGAGGAGTGGACCAACATTTCACAAGCCACAATCAACAACCTAAACAACTCTATGCGAAGGAGATGTGTTGCACTCCGTGAGGCAAATGGTGGTCACACCAGATACTGACTGGTTTTCTGACCCCCCCGGACCCCCCCCAATACAGTAAAACTGCACATTTTAGAGTGACCTTTTATTGTGGCCAGCCTAAGGCACACCTGTGCAATAATCATGCTGTCTAATCAGCATCTTGATATGCCACACCCGTGAGGTGGATGGATTATCTCGGCAAAGGAGAAGTTCTCACTAACACGAATTTAGACATTTTGTGAACAATAGTGGAAAGAAATAGGCCTTTTGTGTACATAGACAAAGTTTTAGCTCTTTGAGGTCAGCTCATGAAAAATTGGAGCAAAAACAAAAGTGTTTCGTTTCTATTTTTGTTCAGTGCATATACACAGTAGCTGCCAGAAAGGTGGCAGTGAAGGCAGAGGTTTTCGACGGCTCAGACCCGGGTGGCAGAGGCTGGCTTTGGGGACGTGGAACGTCACCTCTCTGGGAGGGAAGGAGCCGGAGCTTGTGCGTGAGGTGGAGCGCCACCAGCTGGATCTGGTGGGGCTTACCTCTACGCACAGGAGTTCAAGTGTCTCGGGGTCTTGTTCTCAAGTGAGGGGAAAATGGAACGAGAGATGGGCCGGAGAATTGGGGCAGCAGGTGCGGTATTGCAGTCGCTTTATCGCACCGTTGTGACGAAGAGAGAGCTGAGCCAGAAGGCAAAGCTTTCAATCTACCGGTCTATCTTCGTTCATTCTCTCACCTATGGTCATGAAGGGTGGGTCATGACCGAAAGAACGAGATCGCGGATACAAGCGGCGGAAATTAGTTTCCTCCGGAGGGTGGCTGGCATCTCCCTTAGGTGAGAAGTTCAGCCATTCGTGAGGGACTCGGAGTAGAGCCGCTGCTTCTTTGTGTAGAAAGGAGCCAGTTGAGGTGGTTCGGGCATCTAGTGAGGATGCCACCTGGCCGCCTCCCTAGGGAGGTGTTCCAGGCACGTCCAGCTGGGCGGAGGCCACGGGGCAGACCTAGGACCAGGTGGAGGGATTATATCTCCACACTGGCCTGGGAACGCCTTGGAATCCCCCAGTCAGAGCTGGTTAATGTGGCCCAGGAAAGGGAAGT